>WBNM01041346.1:0-15588 GCA_013399055.1 Ramphastos sulfuratus
GAACCTCCCTTGATCTGCTGCCCCACTCCTCCTAATACCGCCCAGGATCCCATTGGCCTTCTTAGCCACAAGGGCACATCGCTATCCCATGGACAGCTTCTTGTCCACCAGCAGGTCCTTCTCCACAGGGCTACTTTCTGGCAGACCACCTCTCAACCTGTACTGGTGCAGTTTATTGTTCTTCCCCAGGTGCAGGACTCTGCACTCATCCTTGTTGAACCTCATTAGGTTCCTCTCTGCCCAGCTCTCAGTCTGTCCAAGTCTCTCTGAGTGGCTACACAGCCTTCAGGTGTCTGAGCCAAGCCTCCCAGTTTGGTATCATCCGCAAACTTCCTGAGCAGACTCTATCCCCTCATCAATGTCTGGCATTCTGTGTCTGGTAAAGACATGGAATATACATTTTAGTAAGGGTAAAGAAGAATGTCAGTACATGGCATAGTTTGGAACTATCTGTCGGTGCCTTTGAAAGGCATCCATAGCCACTAATAACTGTCCATCTTCCTTTGAGAAGTTGTAGCATACTCAGTTCTGTGTAAAGATACTTCTCAAACAATGTAGATACAGTAATTAGAATTGTGAAAAATCTTTAGAAGTAGACTCCTGAACTAGAGTCAAATAGTAAGCATGCCTGCATGCCAACGTAACAGCTGTCAGCAGATTGTGCAAGTAAAACAATACAATTTTTTTTTCTTTAGACACTGGAAAGCACAGAAATAATGATAATTTTTGTAAGCAAAGTAACTTCTTGTGAGCATAAGTAGATTTACTGTATTTACTGAACATTTTACAGTAACTTTTAATTACTTGGTTGCATAAGGACTTCTTACCTCAGAAGTCAAGAGTTTAGGGATGTGTCTTCTGCTAGGATAAAATGGATTAGTTCCACAATTATAGTGAATTCATGCCTATTTTGACAGTACAAAAAGTGACCCATCTGAAGTGGGGAAACAGGGAGATTCTTTGCCAATAAGAACCCCCACCATGCTGACTGTAGAGTGTTTTCTGTCTCACATATACCTTTCCTTTTTTATGTCTTACATTTTTACACCCTGTGTTAAGTGAGCATTCTTCCTTGCACCTCTGCTGCTTTCATAGTTGTGAGCTAAAGCATGCTGCAAACACAGGAGGCATCTGAAGATTTCACAAATCTCTGATTCCGTACAATTAAATTGAATAAAAATATGAGATAATCAACCAGAATATGACTGAAATGTATAAATGGCACAGTGCTGTTGCAGAAGCAGGTTTTTGCATGGTACTGATTTACATTTAAGTGCATAAATGGCACAGTGCTGTTGCAGAAGCTGGTTTTTGCATGTTTTCAGCTGTTTTCAGCTGTTTCTTTAGCTGTTGGATCACAGAATGGTAGGAGTTGGAAGGTCCTCCACAGAGCACCTAATCCAAACCATCTGCTAAAGGAGGTTTGCCTAGATCAGGTTGCATAGGAATGTGTCCAGAAGGATTTTTAAAGTCTCTAGAGAAGGAGGCTGCACAGCCTCTCTCAGCAGCCTGTTCCATTGCTCCATCACCCTTAAAGAAATGTTTTCTTATGTTTAAGTGAAAACTGTCAGATAGCTGCTGCTCGTTCCCTGTGAGATTTAAGTGCCATGCACATCTTTTTCCCCTGTTGTCTGCACTTTGTGATGTTGAAAATCTCATGTCAGAGCTGTGTTAGCTGTCTTACAGAAGGGCTTGTTATACTAAGTGGTATCTTTTTAAATGCATTAGTTATGTAGGACTTCCTGAAAAACAGAACTGCATCTTTGGGTGCATGTGAAATAACAGTACTGAATACTGCCAAGAAATTACTTTCAGATTTCTAGAATTGCTTCTGATAGCCAATAAGTACTGAACAAAATCCAGCTGAGCTTTGGATTCAGAACAGGGACAAATTTCAGGTGGTTTTTGTTTTTGTTTTTTTTTGTTTTCTGTTTTTTGGGTTTTTTTTTTAATTAATGGAACCTGACACTTATGGTAGGAACTACTCAAAAGCAAAAGCCAAGTAGAGTTTTGAGGTTATTTGGTTAAAAAACAGCCAACCAAAAAAAAAAAAAAACCCAAATCTAGTGAGTAATCTTGAGGGTTTTTTTGTTATGGTTATGTTACTTCTGAAAAAGTTTGTTTATTTTAGTTGGACTACATGAAGAACAGACTTCTTGAGTGCAGCTCTCCCACTATCTTAGAGCTGCTCTGATAGAGAACAAGCATGAAAAGATACTTCTTTCCTTAGATTGAAGTGCCTAGTTTATACACTACAATTCTTCTTTCTCTCATTGGAGTGGTTTCTTACTGATTCTGTCAACATCTAGGAACTGAGCTGAACACATCTGTTGTTATTGGTGATAAAATTTTGCTGAGTGAACATAGCTCTTATTTTTCCAGTGTCCTGTGACTTTAATTTTCTGACTTGTCAATTCTTCTCGTGAGTCAAGTTGACATGGAAGAAACTTGTAGTCCTTTAGTAAATTTGTTCTTTTATCCTATGTGAACAGGAGGATACTCTGTTTGACTTCACATCTTGGTTTTCTGGGTGAGCCATTGTAATATGAGCAGAAGGATACTATGTCTATAGGACAGACCTTCTGATTATGCCATGGAGATCACAGAATCACAGAATTAACCAGGTTGGAAAAGACCTTCAAGATCATCAAGTCCAACCTATCACCTAACACCTTTTAATTCACTAAACCATGGCATTAAGTGCCTCATCCAGCCTCCTTTCAAACACCTCCAGGAATTGGGATTCCACCGCCTCCCTGAGCAGCCCATTCCAANACTTGTTAAAATGCGTGGCATTGGACTTTGCCCATCTGCCCAGCCTGTCCAGGTCCCTCTGCAGAGCCCTCCTACCCTCTAACAGATAGACACATGCTCCCAACTTGGTGTCATCTGCAAACTTACTGATGCTGGACTCAATCCCCTACTCCAGATCATTAGTGAAGATAACTAAACAGGACTGGGCCCAGCACTGATCCCTGGGCACACCACTAGTGACAGCTGCCAACTGGATGTGGCTCCATTCACCACCACTCTCTGGGCCTGGGCATGCAGCCAGTTCTTAACCCAGCACAGAGTGCCCCTGTCCCAGCCATGGGCTGCCAGCTTGGCCAGGAGTTTGCTGTGGCAGACAGTGTCAAAGACCTTGCTGAAGTCCAGGTAGACTACATCCACAGCCTTCCCCATGTCCACCAGGCAGGTCACCTGGTCATAAAAACAGGTCAGGTTGGTCAAGCAGGACCTGCCCCTCCTAAATCCATGCTGGTTGGATCTGGGTCTTTTCTGCCAGGCAACTTTCCAGCCACCCTTCCTCAAGCCTGTAGCATATTAGCCTTGACCAATTGAAACTTTTTGAATTTCAATGGAAATTGAAATTTTGCCCAGATTCCTTTCTCAAGGCTCTCTATGCTCAGGCAGATCCCTGCTCCTGCCTGACTTTGTGTCATCTTGCAAACTTAGTGAGGGAGCACTGGATCCCCACATTCAGATCCCTGTAAAAGATACAGAGCCCTGGGGAACACCACTTGTGGCTGGCCACCAACATAATCTTTGGGCACAGCCTTCTAGTTGTTTTTTTCACCCAGCAAGTAGTGTGCCCATCAACGCCATAAGCAGCCAGTTTCTCCAGGACAATTCTGTGGGAAACAGTGTCCAGGTGAGTCACATCCAGAGCCTTTCCCTCATCCACTGAACAGGTCATATTGTCACAGAAGGAAATCAGGTTCATCAAGCAGGACCTGCCCTTTGTCAACCCATGCTGCTAAGCCTGATCACGTGGTTGTCCTGTATGTGCTGCATGNATAATCTTTGGGCACAGCCTTCTAGTTGTTTTTTTCACCCAGCAAGTAGTGTGCCCATCAACGCCATAAGCAGCCAGTTTCTCCAGGACAATTCTGTGGGAAACAGTGTCCAGGTGAGTCACATCCAGAGCCTTTCCCTCATCCACTGAACAGGTCATATTGTCACAGAAGGAAATCAGGTTCATCAAGCAGGACCTGCCCTTTGTCAACCCATGCTGCTAAGCCTGATCACGTGGTTGTCCTGTATGTGCTGCATGATTGCAGTCAAAATGATCTGTTCCATAATCTTCCTTGGCACCTAAATCGAACTGACATGTTTGTAGTTCCCCAGATCCTCCTTCTTGTCTTTTCTGGTCTTTTTTGTAGATGGGCATCACTTTTGGTCATCTGACTTCTTCCTAGTTTAGTCAGGACTGCTGATAAATAATTGAAAGGGGTTGGTGAGCAGTTCCTCCAGCGCTCTCTGTATCATTAGGTGGATACCATCTGGGCCCACAAACTTGTGTATATCTGAGTGGTGTAGCAGGTCACTAACCATCTCCTCTTCAATTACAGGGACTATATTTTACTTCCCATTCCTGTCTTTTCAGCTCAGGGGCCTGGGTGCCTGGAGAGAACTAGTTTTAGCACTAAGGAGTAATGCAAAGAAGGCATAAAGTAGTTCAGCCTTTTCCTCCTCCTCTGTCACTGTGTTTCCTCCTGCATACAATAAATGATGGAGATTTTTGTTAGCCCTCCTTTTGTTGTGCCATATTGCCCATAAGGCCACAGTGACATGCAAGGAATATAGACCTTTTATTTAGTATGCCTCTGATGATTTTTTTACAGGATTTAGCTGAAATTACTTTCATATGCTGATTTCAAACTACCTACACTTTCAAGCACTGATGCTGTTGGCAGATCAGAAAAGAGCTGTCAAAAGACATGTAATCATATTAGAACCATAAGGCATATACTTTGTTTGCACATTTGCATATGGGGTACAGCTTTTTAAACAAGGTATTGTTGGTGCTTCTTAGAGTTGGAAACAGCAGTATTTGCAGTGTCAAGCTCTGATTTGTATTTTTAAGTAATAGAAGTCATCAGTCCCCTTCCCCTTCCCTCAAATCTCCTCTCCTCGAATCTCCTCTCCCCTCCCTTCCCCTCCTCTCCCTTCCCCTCTCCTCAAATCTCCTCTTCTCGAATCTCCTCTCCTCAAATCCTCCTCTCCTCCCCTCCCCTCCTCTCCCTTAATTGGCTGGCATGGCTTCCTTCAAAGGGTTGAGCTGTTGGTAACATGATGGCAAATGAACACTAATGCAAGGTAATAGGCGTTAAAAAGCATACTCATGGTCATGTGCTACTCTAACAGTCAATCTGTTTTCATAACATGGTTTTCAAATGTACAAAGAGCTTTTTTTGTTTCTCGCAGAATTAGACATCTTTAATGTTTTGGGGTTTTCTAAGTGTCTAATTTGTGTCCAAGCTGGGTAGAATGCTATGTGTTACTACAATTATTATTATAGTGTCCAATTTTGGGCTCCTCAGTTCAGGATAGACAGAGACCTGCTGGAAAGAGTCCAGTGGAGAGCCATGAGGATGACTGGGGGACTTGAGCATCTCCCCTACAAAGAGAGACCAAGAGCCCTGGG
Organism: Ramphastos sulfuratus; assembly: GCA_013399055.1. NCBI lineage: Eukaryota > Metazoa > Chordata > Aves > Piciformes > Ramphastidae > Ramphastos > Ramphastos sulfuratus. The sequence continues at coordinate 5,429 of WBNM01041346.1, forward strand.
GCTGTTTAGCCTTGAGAAGACTGAGAGGAGATCTGATCAATGTGTACAAATACCTGACGCTGTGGGTGTCAAGTGTCCGGGGCCAACCTCTTTTTCGTGGTCAGCAGCAATAAGCCAAGGAGCAACAGCTCCAAACTGGAACAGAGAAGGTTTCAGCTCAATATGAGGAGAAACTTCTTTACAGTGAGGGTGATGGAGCCCTGTAACAGGCTGCCCAAAGAGGTTGTGGAGTCTTTCTCTGGAGCCTTTCCAAACCTGCCTGGATGTGTTCCTGTGCAAACTGCTCTAGGGGATCCTGCTTTGGCAGGGCAGTTGGACTCAATGATCTCTGGAGGTCCCTTCCAACCCCTAAGGTTCTGTGATTCTGTGATTGCTAGTACTTCTTTCTTGTGATAAATTGAAATGGGCTTGCATGTTTGTTTTCAGCTTTCCCTTTCTGCAAATGTATTTCTGAGTTAAAGTTTCATATTTATTTTCACTTTTCCCTTAATCTTTCCAGGTGCAATCTAGCTCCTGTGGTGGAGTTTGCCGCCGATGTGGGAACTAAGTCCGATTTTATTACCATGAACCCATCAGTTGTACAAAGAGCATTCGGAGGCTTTCGGAAGGAGAGTGACAGAGAAAAATTTGTGCACAGACTATCCATGCTGAATGACAGTGTCCTTTGGATCCCTGCTTTCATGGTAAAAGGCGGAGAGAAACATGTGGAGTGGGTTAATGCATTAATCCTTAAGAATAAATTGAAAGTGCAAACGGCCTATCCATCACTGAGACTTATTCATGCTGTCAGAGGGTAAGTGTCTGGAAAAGACTGGTCTGTCTTTGGCACAGTGAAGCTCATAACTAGAATCACTACCAGGCAGAAAAAAGTTCATGTGAAATGTTAAAAGGAGTATGCTATTTCCATTGCTGTTGTAATAGATTGCATTTGTGATAAAATAAGTTTGTCCATATATATCATCCACTTATTTAGCCTGCTGTATTCTGCAAACGACTGAAATGTGCCACACAGTAACTTTTGGCTTTCACTTTTATGCACAACAGCTTTTTGTGATCACTACAGTGATAAATTAATGAAACAAAATACTCTGAGTTCAAAGGATATCTATGAATTATGAGAACAGGGGAACGAAAGTGCTGCATGTCTTCTTTTGTGCAAGACCGTGGAGATAAAAAAATACTATTTAAATATCAAGTCTGGCAGATCTGAATATTATGAGCTCCATCCTAAAATGTGTATGCTTTTGTAGTTCTGACTTTGGCAAGGTGCTTGAGCAATTAAAAAGCATTGATCAGAATCACCAAAAATATTAACCAGTTAAAAAAATATGCAAAGCCTTTTTAACCCCTTAATTAAACAAGAGTGCCAGATGAAGGCTTCATTGTCGTTGTTATTAAGAGTGTATAGGACTATGCTTAAAAAGCATTCAGAAGACAGTGGTAATGCCCTGTCTATTTGTGCTTGAGTTCCTTGAACTATGCTTTCTGTTCAGGGAGGTTTGGGAGATGCAAGAAGGTACTGGCATTTGCTTATACATCAGTATCTACCTAAAAAGTATTACTATTAACAGCAGCAGAGTTAAGGCATGATGAGAGATAACTAGATGACTAGACCTCCCAACTAGATGTCAGGAGGAAGTTCTTTACAGTGAGGGTGGTGAGACACTGGCACAGGTTACCCAGGGAGGTTGTGGCTGCTCCCTCCCTGGAGGTGTTCAAGGCCAGGTTGGACGAGGCCTTGAGTGACCTGTACTAGTGGGAGCTGTCCCTGCCTATGGCAGGGGTTTGGAACTAGATGATCCTTGAGGTCTCTTCCAACCTTACCATTCCATGATTCTATGAGAAGTTTGCATGATAAGGCATAACTTTTATCCTGATATAGTATGACACTGTGAGAATAAAACTTAGAAATATGTTCTTCAGAGTATTAAGACTTTTGAGAATGTCCTCCTGCTGTATGCCACATTTCCACTTGTGACACTGGAAAAAAAATTAATCTGTTCCCTTTGCAATTTGGAAAACCTTTAGTTTTTTTTTACTGAATTGCTCATCTTCTGTAGTTGTTTGGATAGTTGTTTTGTTATGCAGCTATACTTTAGCTGTTTATGAGCCTCGATTATGTTGAATTTTCAAGTATTCAAAAATGCCTATGACGTGTGGATAGGTGTAGTGGGGTTTGTGTGTGTGTGTATAAATCTGAATAAATGAGATTAACTTCCAGTTTAGAAGCAGCTATTCTCTGCTAAATCTGGGCAGAAGTATAAAATGTGAGTAGTAATTCAGAATATGCAGTCTTTCAGTTAGGCAGTTGAAGGTCTGTTAGGGGGCTTTGTTTAAAAAAATGTAGTCAGCACCTATGTTGTCTCTGAAAGAAAGGCAGCAAAAGCTCTGCCATCAGAATTGGTGTAAAACTTCACATTATACCTAAAAGCATCATCTGATACAGCTGCACAGATTTGTCAAGTTGTCCAACCTGTCCTCTAAACCTTGGGTCCTCCACTTCAAACCTTCCTATTTAATTTATTTCCTTACTTTCCCTTTTTTTTCTTCTTCTGGGAAGTAACTGCTGTTCTTCTTCTTTTTTTTTCTTTTTTTTTTTCTTTTTATTTGCAATTTAAGAGCACTCTATCAACCCCCTCCCAAGCTATGCAGTCTTAAACAATACAGTAGTTTCCTGAGAAGTTTTTTCTTCTGTTTTCTTCCTCTCCTAACTCCACAAAACAAAGTTCTCATGCTCATCTGCATGAGTAAGCATGTCTTCTTGGCTTTTTTTTTTTCTTTTTTGGACCCATCCCATGAACTATTGGTCAGCAGCAGTGTCAGTGAAATTGCTTCACATAAGATTCCTTCTTGTCTTTTGGCTATGAGATAATCGCTTGGACATCCTGTGGGATTTGCCTATGCTCAGCTTATTTCCTCTTTGATACTGCCTGTGAAAAGAGTAGTATTGGGGTTGATCTTGCATTAAACATGCCAGAATTCCCACTGAAATCTCTTTGTGCTTTCAGCCATGTAAAGGTCACTTTCAAGTGCAGAGTCTTCATCCTCTATTAGTGAAAGCAGTTGTTTGAATGTAGGTGACCTTGTGTGCAGCTTCACCACAGCTACAGAGTCCTTTGCTGTGGTGATTACAGATAAAATATTTGGAGGAAAAAAAACATTCAGAACTCAAATAGTTCTCTGTGCCCTGTGCTAACAATTTGCTGGGAGCAGTGTATGTTGTAAACACTTCTGTTCTTTTCATTATTGCTAACAAAGTTTACTGATAACACACATTTCTTTACAGTGAGGGTGATGGAGCCCTGAAGCAGGCTGCCCAGAGAGGTTTTGGAGTCTCCTTCTCTAGAGACTCTCAAAACCTGCCTGGATGCATTCCTGTGCGAACTACCCTAAGGCATCCTGCCTTGGCAGGGGGGTTGGACTTGATGATCTCTGGAGGTCCCTTCCAACCTCTAAAGTTCTGTGATTCTGTGATTTCTAAGACATTGTGGAGCATATGGATGAGTAAATAATCACCGTAGAAAACAAAAGTATTTTTTAAATGGTCATTAAACTGAAAGTGTGATACTACATAGAAAATGACCATGCCTTTTGCATCATGTCCTGCAAATATGCAATATATTAGGGGGAAAAGAAAAAAAAAAAAGGTCAGGTTTCCAACTTTTTAGTGGAGTACAGTCCCATTTTTCATATATGTGGATGTTAAAATAGCACTTCTGTATTACAGTTCTTCTTTGCCCCACTGTGACACAGTGCTGGAGCTGTCATGCCAGTTCATTTGGATTTCCAGAACTTAATCTACTGTGTGGTGTTCTGTGAATCCTGAGACACAATCCTAACAGGTGAACAGGAGGTTATGCTCCTCTTCCTAAATCTGAGACTCTGGGGTTGCTCATTTAGCCTGACAGCTAATTACCATCTAAAGGGCCTGTGCACCTCTTGAGAGTGCCTCATCGTTTGGTTCAGATTTTCTCACAATTTTATTTCCTTTGCACAAGATACTCTCTTTTAAAAGGTTCAGCAGGGTCTGACAAGAGATACATCACTTTTTGAGAGAGAGTAGAGCTTTCTTAGTGGGGGCTGTGTTTGCCCCATTGATCAAATAGAGGACAACAGAAGGGGGAAACTGAATGTGCACTAAATTGTCTGAGGTTTGCTATTTTCATTCTGTAAAGCAGGACATGAAAAGCTTGGTTACAGCTCTGGGGAGAGAACCATTATTCTTATTTTTATTTACTATCAATAATAAATTTCTGTGTGTTTGGTTTGGGATTTGGGGGAGGAGAGAGCATTTGTCCCTTTTGCTGTGCTAGCTGCTTTTTTCCTGATTATAAGCAACTTGTAAAACCCACTCTTCTAAGATTGAATTTTAGCTTTTAATTAGAGGAGAGCAACAGAATTAATCATAAGAAAAATAGTAATGAAATAACAGATTTTCAAGTTTTGCCTCTTAGCTTATCTACTGTGAGCAGCAGGAGTATCTAATGCTAGTGACTGTAAACAGCTAAGGAGAGAATAAATAACAGAGTTTAATCATACAGATTAAACAGATTTGTATTTTATTATTTTGCTAGTCTATTGTCAACAGTTTCCCATTTTCTTTTTAATTGCCATTATTTTATCTTCCCTTGCATGAAGTCTGTTACTTTCTGTGTTTCTGAGAACTAGAAAAATGTGTGCAGTTCATTGTCTCATTTGACTGTGTCATGCTCCTGTAACAAAAATTGTACCTGTGCAGTTGAGAGGCAAACCAGAAACAGTTCTTGTGGTTTGTTTTTGTGGGCCAAAGTACTGAGAACAGGAGTCCATCTAGAGTCATGTTGGGCAGGTAATGCTTAGGATGGAGGGTAGCTTCTCTCTTTTCTTTGACATGAAGTGAGCTGTTGATTGATTCTGTGTGATAACGAGTGTGCAGGAGGAAGTTCTGTCAGGTTTCCTTCCTTTGTGCTGTTTTTAAGGCGAAACAACAGTTCTGCTGGTTTATTTGATTTTGGGGTTGTTTTTAATTGTAATGTCTACCAAGAATTTTAAAAAAAAGATCAAAATTTCAAAATTATCTTACTGAACTCATGGGAGCAGTTGTATTCAGCATCCAGCCACTAATAGATTTCTTCAGACACTTAGTTAATGATTAAAGTAATGTGGAAATAAACAAACAAAGTTAGAGCTTTATACGCTGTATGGTGTGGCATTTCCTTTTGGTCAATTTATTGAACTGTCCCAGCTGTGACCCTTCTCAGGTTTTTGCCTGCTGCTGTCTGGCTAATAATGCCTTTGCATCTGAACTTATGATAACATGACAAATGCAACCATTTCTGAATATACTTATGAGTCTTTTTTCCAAAGTACTCCCTTTGTCTGGAAAAAAGTGGTAAGAATAGTTAGAAGAATACTTTTTTTTTTTTTTTTAAAGACTAAGCTATTTTTTCTTCTTGGATCTTTGTTACATGTTTGGGATGGAAACCAAAAGCCCAAAACAAATCAAAATGGCTAAAACAGAAATGGATACACATGCTTGTTCTTATTCCTTTGGGAATTCTATTATTACAATCCTAGCTGCCACACTGTACTTGGAAAGATGATGCCACAAGGTGCAGTCAGTTACTTCATACTCCAAGTCACTGGGTTGTTTGTGAAAGTGAATAAATAGTCCAGTACTTCAGTGGAAGAATACAAATACATTGGGACAATCACAGAATCACAGGGCCTGGAAGTGACCGCAAAAGATCATCTAATCCAACCCCGCTGCCAGAGCAGAATCCTTACAATGCTATCCAGATAGGAAGGAGTAGTTTGCCTTAGTATCTTCTGTAGCCTTGCTATTTTGTGCTTACAAGTTTCTTCAAGGATATTTTAATGGTTTGATTGATGTCCCCGGATTGTTGTTTGTGTATGGAGAAAGACTTTAGTACTGAGTAGCATTTGGGTATTTTGTGTCTGAAGTTGCCAAACGCTAATGCTAACAGCTGCCTTCCTTACAGGCACAGCTTGTGAGGAAGCAGTCCATCTATTCCTTTCACACAAGAAATCCAGGGTTCTGATTACTTCTCTGTTGAGTAGGAGAAAAGCTTCTGTTCATGACTCTTTCCGAAGTGTACCAGATCTGGATAGGATGGAGCTAACTTTGGTCATGGCAGCCTGTGTCAAAACACAGATGGTGCATTTCAGGTTTTTTTTCAGTAATGGTAGCATGCCACCGTTCTGGTTGTTGCTGAACAGTGCTTGCACACTGTCAAAGCCTTCTCAGTGTCTCACTCTCCCCACCAGTTGGTAGGCTAATAGTGGGCAAACAGCTAGGAATGGATACAGCCCGGGCAGCTGATGACCTGAACTGACCAAAAGGGAGTGCCATACCATGCAGCATCAAGCTCAGCAAGCTATAGTACTGTAGTAGTAGAAGAGGAGGGAGGAAGTGGATTATACTCCAAGGTGGCCCTTGCTGGCAGATAAGATGGTCCTCAATCTGCATGTCATGGTGGTGGGTGATTGGCTTTTCTTCCTGTCTTTCATTCACCTAATAACCTGTCTTTATCTTGATCAAGTGTTTTCTTACATTTGCTCTTCCTGCTCTTTCCACTGTCTCATCAAGAAGGGAGCAAGGAGTGAAAGAGCAGCTGCATGAGTGCTTAGCTGCTGGCCATGGTCAATCCACCACGTGAGAAAGGGTATTAGTGTGAGTGTTTGCTACATCAGCCAACCAAGTATACCCTTCTCAGAGACTAAAGGACACCTACTAACCTGTTCAGTTTGCATCAAAGAATTAAGAGACTGTTAGAAAGTAAGACAAAGGGTGAACACTACAGTGTTTCAGACACTTGGGAGATAAAGAGGTCAGCTGATTAGATCAGTGCTGGTATTTTAAGCACAGAACATAGAATCAAAGAATCATAGAATGGTAAGGTTGGAAGGGACCTCAAGGATCATCTAGTTCCAACCCCCTGCCATAGGCAGGGACACCATGTTTTTGAAGAAAATCTCTAAATGATCAGGTGACAGGTCTGGATTCTGTGGTGTTAGAAGATGCATCACAGCTGAGTTAGATGCTAGGTGCCTGTGTAAGAGATACAAATCTCTTACCAGTCCTCATTTCCTTTCCAAGCTAGACTGAAGTCAGTGCTACTCTGTGCATTCTTACACATCTCTTTCAGCAGAGGTTATTCCTGTCAGTCATGCTCTTAGGTGTCCTGCTGTCTTTATGTGTAAACGTGAGGACATGTCTGTACATCTGTGGGGGATTAACATTGCATGTCTGAGTTTAATACAAGTCTGCTACATCAAAGTCCTTTTTTGGAGATTTTTTTTTTTTCCTTCAGTTTTCAACGAGCGCCACAGCAAAATTTAAGAAAATATCGAATAATTCTAAAATGTAAACAAAACATTACTTTTATTTCTAACTTAAAAAAAAACCAAAAAACCCACAATATTTCTGTATTGAAACAATAGTTGATGTACCTCATGAGTGGTGACAGCTTTATTTACATTTTCTAATCTGTATTTTATCATATCCATTTTTTTGAAGCATATACTTAGTGAAGTACTCAAAGAAAATGGATGTAGAGAAAGTTATTGCTAGAACTTGCTTTTTCATTTCAAATTTGAGTTGCATGTTGTAATACAGGGGAATTTCCAACCAGAATCAGTGATCATTTTCTCTTGCCACTTATGAGCAAAGGAAACCTGCAAAGGATCTGAGATCAGACCCTAATGAGAACAAGTGCAACTGCTGGTTTCAGGACATTTTGGAGGTTTATGTGGGGTTTTTGGGGTTTTTCCACTTAAAGTAATTGTAGGCACCCTCAAGGGAAGAACTGTCAGAGAGGAAGCAGTGAGTGTATCAGTCATACTGAAACCAAGAGATGGCGTAGCTCTTATGCTCATGTCAAAAGCCTCAGCTTCAAATGAAATGTAATATACAGAAGGCCTAAGAGGGCAGTATCCCATTTGTCCTAGACTGCTTCTATGATGTAAAATCCACCTATGGGCTTTGCAAAGCATTTGAAAGATTCACGTTTGGCAGGAGCATTCCAGATAAGACCTTTATTGCCTTTAGTCTGTAAGGAACAGAGATGCAACAGAGAGAAAGTAGACTACAGAACATAGCTCACAATGAGAAGAGGCTTTCAAAAAATCATGGTCAGTGTTTCCTTTTATCTTTCTTTGCCGAGTTAGCAGTCATTTTTAAATGGCTAAAGCAAAACCCCGAGGGCTAATAAAGATGGAATTGAGGAGGAAACCCCTTACTTCAGCATTACAATGTGTTCTCCTCTAAATCATAAGGTTTAAATGCATGCCTGTCATCATCTGGGAAGCTGCTTGGATTCGTGAAACTTCAGAAGCATATCTGTGAGCCATGCTGTGGAGGTGGTGCAGGAGATTTCTGTAGACTGGCTGCTGCAAAAAATGACACAGGGCTTGGCCTTACAGACCAGCAGTGAAAGCCTGAGAATTTTAACTTGTGAGATTGCTACGCCTTTACTGCTGTTTGCTATTTTTAATACTATGATCATCTTCTGAAGCAGATGAGAAAGGAAATACATCTTTCTGGTTTTGTTTGCAATTTCTATAAACTTGTTTGTACTGTGCAAAGCAAGTTCCCTCCAGGAAAGATCTGGGAAATGTGCCAGTGTATAAGTACACTTCATTTCTATAGCACTGATGACTTGGAACTGAGTAGCTTGAATTATGACTGAAGATCTGACTTCAGATTGCTGTGAATTACATCGCCGGTAAATGGGTAAAGAAATACACCATGATTTCTAGCATAATAATAACTGACACTAAGACAGTTCAGCTTTTGCTTAAAAGCTTTAATTGGGAAAGTAACAAGTATTTCTTTTTCATTTGTAGAATATTTTTAACTTGTTTTCTGTGTCTTTTGTTTTGTATATTTTTGTTTTATGTCCTCTTTAATATCTTTATTGATGATCTGGACGAGGGGATTGAGTCCACCATCGTTAAGTTGGTAGATGACACAAAGTTGGGAGCTTATGTTGATCTATTAGAGGGTAGGAGGGCTTTGCAGGGGGACTAGGACAGGCTGGACAGATGGGCAAAGTCCAATGCCATGAGTTTTAACAAGTCCAAGTGTCAGGTTCTGCACTTTGGCCATGACAACCCCATGCACTGCTACAGGCTGGGGACAGAGTGGCTGGAGAGCAGCCAGGCAGAGAGGGACCTGGGGGTACTGGTTGACAGCAGCTGAACGTGAGCCAGCAGTGTGCCCAGGTGGCCAAGAAGGCCAATGGCATCCTGGCCTGNGTGATTCTGTGATAGTGAATTTGCTACCTGATTTCTCATAATTCCTTTATTCTTTCTTTAATTTATGTCTGCAGTCATAATAGTAGATAGTAGATAATTAGCTGCTCTGGGTGCCTCCATTGATATGCTAAAAAGTGCATGAAACCTACAGAAACAAAATAAAACAGGTTATACAGTGGAGAGGACACATCTCTGTTTTTAGCAAATGCTAGTCAATCATGAGAGTCTTCTGCCATATTTCTACATATTCCTTTATGAAATATGTAGTAGAAAAGAGAAATTGATGCAGCAGGATGTCATATCAGCCAGTCTTGGGAGAAAAACAAGTTAAAGACAGGAAGTCTTTCTGGAGGAAAAACATCCATACTTGAAAATGACAGGAATTTCTACTGGGGAGTTACTGCCAGCCCTGGGATCCCCAGCCTTTCACATAGGTATCATACATTTGTTTCTGCCCAAGTAACTGAAAAACAGTCTTTTCTTGGTCTTTTGCATGTCCTTTTGAAACCAGTTGGCAGGCTTGGCAGAACTCCCTTTGCTCTAATTGGCATTTTTGTTGTCATTGTTTGCAGTGAAACTAGAGCTGAATAGGATGTGGGAAGTGAGCAACAGTTGTTTGGGTGTGGACTCCTGTGTATTGTTAATTGAGTGTTTCAGAATTTAGAAGACTTCATAAGAGAATCTGATGCTTTTGAGCTTTACCTTAAGCTGTGATGTAGCAAATTGTTTCTGATCAATCTTTTCAACACATGCTTGCACGTGCTCCAGTGTGTGGCCATTTGAGTTAGATTCCTACCTCAGACATTAAAAAAAAAAAAAAAAATCAAAACAGAGAAACTTGGAGGCGGAAGCTCTAAGGCAAACATTCTGGGGATAGGCCATAGAATGGAAACAATGGATAA
>WBNM01041347.1:0-14559 GCA_013399055.1 Ramphastos sulfuratus
GTCCTCACCAGTGCTGAGTGCAGAACTGAGTACAGAGCCATGATCACTTCTGCTGCTGGCCACACTATTCCTGGTACAGGTCAGGATATTGTTAGCCTTCTTGGTCACCTAGGCACACTGCTGGCTCATATTCAGCCAGCTGTTGACCAACACCCCGCAGATCTTTTTCTACCAGGCAGTTTTTCAGCCACTTTACTTCAAGCCTGTAGCATTGCAGGTCCTAGCATTTGGCTTTGCTCAATTTCATACAATTGATGTCAGCCCATCTATCCAGTCTATCCAGATCCCTTTGCAGGGATTTGGAGTTATCTACAAGCTTACTGAGGGTGCACCCAATCCCCTCATCCAGAGCATTCATAAAGATATTAAACAAGACTGGCCCCAAACCCGAGTCCTGTGGAACACCACTTGTGACTGGCTGACAACTGGATTTAACTCCATTCACCACTACTCTGCGCCCAGAAACTCAGCCAGGTTTTTACCAGTGAAGCGTCCACCCATCCAAACCATGAGCAGCCATTTTCTCTAGGAGGATGTTGTGGGAGACAGTGTCAAATACTATACTAAAGTCCAAGTTAACAACATCCACAGCCAAATACAATACAAATGGAAATGCAACTTTAATATTTACAGATACAAAGTTCAGGGATTTTGAAGTATCCCAAACATCCAAGTCACAGGCCAAGTTCTTGTGCCATCAGAGGGTTTTCTAGAGATAGGTAAAGCCTTTGACAGTTACCTAGTAATGAAAGATGCTTTTTGTGTAAATTATATGTGTATTTACACCTTCCCATGCAAATAATTCTTTAGCATTTGGTGTCTATCAAGACTTACAGCACCTTATAATACATTGGTGGTGAGTTAAGTTATATCTAACTCTATCTGCTGAAATAAAAAAAAAGAAGGAAATGGAGCATGTGATTTTTGCAGTGCCCAACTGCAGATACAGATTTGCTTTGAGAAATGCCAGATATGGATCCTTTCATTTCAGGCTTGTCTAAGAGCATATCAGTGTTTGAAAAAAAAAAAAGAAGCTACTGATTCAAGACTCCAATATCTTCCCAGGCAAATATTCTTCAGAACTGTTTGTTCTTCATGGTGCCTCATTCTTATTCCCTAGGGATATTACTTGGTTGTTGATATACTGGAATGACTCTCTTTCTACTGCTCAAACCTGTATATTGTCTCATCCAGAGATACATGAGAGCAGTATCTCATTATTCTCTCTAATTTATCAGCAGTGCAGACCAATTAATACCATAGTTAGTGAAGTAGCTACTTCAACTCCAAGCTGTGTAGCTTCTGTCACTGCTGAATTAACACCCTTGGACAGAACTAGAAAACAACTTTACTATGCAGAGATTATTTTTGATCCACTACCAAATCTGTAATTCACAGCACTGTAGAAACTGGCGATGGAAATAACCCAGCACGTTATCAAATGTGTTCTCCTGCCAAAGCAAGATTGCTTGTTGCAGGCAGCCAGGTTATAACATTTCAGGCAATGAAACTGTCATCTTCTCTGAAGATTCTGCCAGAGTCTAACAAACCTCACTATTAGAGATAATTCTCTGTGTCTCTCCTCTCTCCTGGTCTCACTGTCTCTTTTTTTTTTTTCCTTAACATCTGACTTTTTATTTGCCACTCTGATAGATTATTCATGAAGACCCTAGCAGCTCACTGTGGCTGTGAGTAACTTAGAAAGTTTGCACTCTGGTGTCGAAAATTTCAGGTTTCATTTTTTCCTTTTATTTGATAACCTAAGCATAGCTTTATTTAGATCTGTTTTAACTAGTGGCAAAGTCATTCTGCCTGTTTGACCATATGTTCTGTGTTTATATATGCGGAAGCTGCATTGCCATAGAGGTTTGTCTCAAATAGACTTCCTCTTCTGAAAACCCTTCCTCTGAGGTTGGGTTGTGACAGTACACATAGCTGAATTACATGATTATCTGTATTAAAAGAATTGGCTATGCTTAGTTTTGACATTGCATTGAAATATTTTGAAATAGACCTCTTTAATAGGCTACATGAAGTTCCTAGCAGCTTACATATATTTTTCCATTTGACTCCTTCCTCTTCACTGCTGTATTTTCACCTTTCTATAGATTATGCTACTGACTGATCCAGAAGTTGAGAGCAGCTTATTAATCAGTTCTGATGAAGGGGCCACCTATCAAAAGTACCGCCTGAATTTCTACATCCACAGTCTACTCTTCCATCCCAAGAAGGAAGATTGGATCTTAGCATACAGCCAGGATCAGAAGGTAAGAATCATTGGTAGCATTTTGCTTTGCTTAGAAAGAACTTAAAAGTTTATCCAGCTCTGTGTAAATAAATGCAGAACATTTGGGACAGTCTTTGGGGTGATACCAGGACAGTCTTTGGAAATACCAAACTAGTATTTCCAAACAAGAAACACTGAGGAAGCCTCAATATAAAGGGCAAAGTAAAGGACATGGGTATCTACTGTGTTCTTGGGGCCTAGGTCTCTGTGACTGGCAGTCTGTGTTTATTCATCAGTCCTTCTGGCAATATCATATTAACATCAGTGGGCAGAGAAAACAGATAGGATCCTTCACGATAGAGAAAACAACCTCCAGTAAGTCTTTTTGTCCACTTATTTAATAATTCTGTTACTTTAGCCTAGCACCATCTCCAAGGACAGTATAGGACATTCCTTGTTTCAATCTGGTTGGCATAATTTCAAGTAGCCTTTGATTTTCTAAGAGTAAAGGAGTGATGCATCAATTTCCTTTTGAAGTCTAGTTCCTTCAGTAGGGGTAATCCATCAGCTGAATAAATATGCTGTGAGATTTGTGTTGAATTTTTACTGTCCAGCTTGAGACAACAGAATGGTATTTGATTGTTGTTGTGGTTTGAACCCAGCTGGCACCCAAACCAGCTCATTTCCTCATCTTCCATCCTTCTCCAAGGGAAAGAATTTGAGAGGTAGAGGTAAGAAGATTAGTAGGCTGAGATACAAACAATTTAATAATTGAAATAATGATAGTGGTAATGATAGAGTATACAAACAGATGATGCACAATGCAGTTGCTCACTGCCCACTATACAGTGCCGAGGCTGTTCTTGTCTCCTGATCCTGGAAGAGAGAGAACCCAAACCCACAATCCCAGAAGACCTCCAGCTTCCCAGCCCCCCTAGTGTACATACTGAGCATGACATTGTTGGAGATGGATATTGTAATGGCCAGTTTGGGTCCATTGCTCTGACCATGCTCTTCCCAATTTCATATGCACCTGCCCACTCAAAAGACATGGGAAGCTGAAAAGTCCTTGATTTCTTAGCAATGACTAAAACCATCAGTATAGTATCAACATTCTTCTCATATCAATTCCTGTAATGAATCCAAAGCATTGCACTGTTGTAGCTACTAAGGAAAAATATTAGGTCTATGCCAGCTGAAAGCTAAACAATTGTAAGAGACCTAATGGTGAGAACCTTTTGAAAATTAGGCACATCAGTAGTCACAATAGTCAGTTGTCCTCCAGCAAAGGACCTTAGAGACCTCAATCTGTTTAGTTTACCAAGAAGCAGACTGAAGGGAAACTATATTGCTGTGCATAAGTGTCTCCATGGGAGAAAACAAAACATATGAGTAAGCATTTTGATCTAGTGAAAAAAAAAACTTCTAACATGAATTGATGGCTAGGATTCAATAACAGATAATCTTGGCTATGAAGGAAGCAACCACTGGAGCAAACCCCTTTGAGAAATGGCAGATTTCACATCTTAACATTTTGATGTTTTCAAAGAAAAATGCAAAATTATCAAAATGAGTTCCCAACAGGGTTAAATGAGTGAAATATGTTGGTATCCAAGTATATAGTCTGGTCTCTATGCATAAAGTAATTAAATTACTTGATGCAAAGTAATTAAATGGTCTCTCTTTGTTTTTTGTTTGATGCATCTATGAAAAGCTGGATCTAATTAATAATTAAAGATAGGCTGAAATGTTCAGGTCATACATTAATGGAAATATCAACATAAAAGTTTGAATTCTGTGATGTGTCAGATGTTTTCTGTCTATGTATTTGAATGAATTTTACAAACATTGACGGTGAAACTTTCCTTTAACCTAAACTAGCTCTGTTGTTACTGATACTGTAAGGTTGAGAAAATAAAGGTGTAAGGTACTTAAATAAAGAGGTCAGAACTTAAATAGGTAAGGTACTTAAATAAGGTCAGAAAATCATTTTATTGGAATTTTTGGAATAAAAGTTAATTTCTATGCTTTAAGGTCAAAACCACTCTCTGTCCAGGACTGTAGCTTGTTATCCTTCCCAACAATAAGAAATGTATCTTGCCCTTTAATTCTTCCTGTAGAGTCAATTACATGCAAAAGTTTTCACTTACCACTCTCACAACATTTTATAGCTTCTATTGTACTTATAATCTGTTCAGAGGAAAGTGCAGATTCAATTATTTCAGAGTGTTCAGTATGTAATTAGACAAGGTCAAAATGTTCACTTTCCCTCGTGGCTGTTAAATTCTCTGGTCCGATAGGAAAGTGAACAGAAGGATCTCTGCTGTCTTTTAGGACCCATCAAAATGAAAGTTGCTGGGTATTAGTAACAGGAAATTTATTACATGCAAATCAATAAAACTTCAAGTGGTAAATTCACAAGTAGAAGTAGGATGTAGTAGAAAATTAGTTTCATCTGTTGTGATATTCAGCCTGCTCAGGAAATAATTCAGAATTAGAGTCCATACTCTAAATTAGATGACCACCTGATGGCCATCTAATTTACATGAGATCACAGAATCATAGATGGCTACCAGCAAGTATATTGTCACTGTTACATAGGAAAAATCCTACTTTTTTTTCTACAGAGTTCTAAATTACAATCCAGATTAAAAAACAAAGGGTCCTTTTGTGCATTGTCCTGAATTCATATGGGGATGGTAAAGTTGTGTGTATGGGTTGGCTTAGATAAGGGGCTGCAAGGTGTATAGTAAAATCTCCTTGTGTTATGGCATTGACTAGCAAACTGGTTAAGTGTTGGTAGTTAAGTATTGTAGTTTCAAAACAAAAATCATGTAGCAGAAAGTCTGTAGATCTGCAATAGTTAACTCTAAAGCAGAGTTTTGATAATGCTCTCTAAGGGTATGAGTCACAGTCCTGTTTCTACTTTAAAGCCTCATGGATACATTTTCCGACTTTGGCAAGCTTTGGCCAAGAGCTGTAGAGGGTAACCAACAGGCAAAGAGCATTAATTGGTTAGGACTAAATTAAATGTAACTCAAACTAAGGGTCAAGTTCAGCCTGTGGCTAAGTGTAAATTGCTGCCATTGGTTTCATGCATATATCCAAAGGCAGAATTTTCTCAGAGTAATTAAGAGGTCCTTCAGGTATTTAGATAACTGCAGTGGGAGCTGTGGAGTAGTTTGGAACAAGTTACACTGCTAATTGCTATTTTCCTATCTCGTGCTAAGGCCATATTTAAGGAAGGAGGACACATTACTCCTTGGATTACGGGCACTGTGTGCACACTAAGACACCTGAGTAAGCAAGGGAAACATATTTGCATGGCAAGGAATTGACATATTGATGTTAGTGCCTCTGATGCCACTGACTGAAGAGATTACAAAGGTTTCATTAATGGGAGCCATAAGGAGTAAGTTGGATTTTGACCAGTTAGGATTGCCGCAGTCATTTAAATTTGCTGTTGACAGTCAGGAAGGAGGTGAGATTCAAATAGAAAACACATTTACATCCTTCTAGAGAGACACATCATTGCTGCTGTCCATTTGCATCTTGTAATTGCAGCAGGTGAGGTAAGGAGAATCAGGTAGTGAATAGAGCATGAGCTGGAGAGGCAGGAATTACTTTGGGTCTGGATCGTTTTGGTTGTCAAAAGTTATCCAGCCAATTCAGGAGCAATGAGGGCAAAGCCAGCAGTTAGTGCATGCCTCTCGTTGCTCATTTGTTGTGAACAGGAAATGGGTCACATAACATCATTCCTCCATCTCTTCACAGCCCACTGAGCCTATGATAAGTACTACAGATCTTTTTTTGTTTAGTTGAATAGGGATCTACTCAATGGCAGGGAAATCTGTGTTAACTGAAGTAATTTTATGTCCCAGTTTCTTGGGTCTTGTGTGTGGGTGAGCGTGATTAATTACTGGGGTTCAGCTGATGAGCAGTAACTCATTAGGCTTCAGTGACTTGGTTGCTTTTGTGCACATCTCTCTCTGCTATGTCTGTGCCTTGGGCAGCAGGCTTGAATTACCACTGCTGCCAGACCAGTCCCTTATTCAGTCATGACTTTTTCCTGCCAGTCTTCAGAAAAAAAGAGCAGCGAACCATCTGCTGCCTGCACTAATTGCTTCGTGATTGCATTCATTGTCCTGCCTGAAAGTACAGTTGTTACATGGCTACTTCTTACCACGTAATTGCAGAACTGCTGCTTGCTTCTCCATTTTCTGTGCAAGAGTTACAAATCATGGGAAAGATTCAGACACAGGAGCACGTTGCTTGTGAGGCAGAAGCTTGTTGGAAGTCTTGTACCTGTGAGTTCTCATGGGTTTAATCAGCATGCTTGTAGGATGAGTGGCTGTATTTTATGGCAGTATTGCTTATGAATTACTATGTAATCTTCAAAAGTGGTTTACTGTGTAATCAGAGGGTGGGATGTAAGAGCCTCTGCTTCATGGAGAGGCATCTTCTATTCCGATGGGTCAGACACACTGAGGAATGGTTAGTAATCAGCCACAAATAACAGAGCTATTTGGAGAGACAAAATACAGGTGAAAATGTGAAACACAAGTCAGACAGGCAAAATGCAGGGTTGTAATTGGGTTGTAATTGCCCAGGCTAGGAATAAATGTGCAAAGGCACTCAAGCACTGAAAGGCTGAAACAGAGGCTGAAAAAGAAGGTTTAAAATGGAGTTGTTGTTATTTCTCCTCCTTGTTTTAAACAAACTCCTGAAAAGCAAGGTGCATCAGACTGAAGGAGCTCGGTCAATATAGAACTAGTAAACAGAGAGGTTTGCATTTCCATTTTTCTTTCTTTTATTTTCTTTCTTTTTTTTTCATTTTTCTTTGGTTGTTTGGTTGGTTTGGTTTTGTCTTCCTCAAATATCTGATTCCATCTGTCTACCTTTATTTACTGTATGTCACACTGGAGATCAGTGAGTTAGGGACCGATACTTGACTGTATAGCTGAAGTCGTGGTTTAGCAAATAAGGATTCTCATATCTTCTGTCATCAAAGCACATCATCTTCTTTAGTTTCCTATAGTAAGGGAGGTTTGCTCCTTATGCACTCAAGTGGAACAGAATGGCATTTGTCAGGGGTCAGAAAGTGACAGAGGAACCACTTAGAATGGAGATAGGGATGCAAGAGAGTAGTCTGACTCTTAAAAGTACCTTCAGCCTCATGTGTCTGGTCCAATGCTTGTGTCTGACAGTAGAGTATCTACCATTGATGTAGTCAGTATTCGCTGATTAAGATATAATGGAGTGTGTTGCACGCATTTCCTAATACCCTGCTTGGAAAAGGATCAAACTTAGGGACTTTGAGAAGTTTCTTTCAATCTAAATTATTGAAAGAAATAATTTTATGCCCTCTCAGTTTCAGTGGTAACACTCACTGCCTACATAGACCAGAGAAGGAGGAATAAAATCCAGATTCATTTTATCAAAAATTGTACTGTAGCTGGTTTGGGGTTTTTAAGTGAACTTTTTTTGTAATTACTCTTAGTATAGAATTTAATTAATATCAAATTTAGCATCAAAATTATTGTTAATATCAACAATATCAATATCATTTGGGGATGATTATTTTTTTACCACAATGCTGACAAGATTTAAAAGACTATTCTCTTGAGTGAACGTTAGCTGAGGGAGGCTAATCCCATCCAAAATTAATGGAGAGGAAAAAAACTCTGGAGTCCTAAGCATTAGTCACATTGAATCATCCTCTGGAAAAGCCTATCTCTCTTGACAGACTACAGACACAATCAGGGAGCTAGTTTGCATAAAGCAAACATTAGCCTATGTGAATAACTGCCCCTTTCCCTACGGCATTACTCCTGCAAGAGTCTGCACTGTTTGTGTTAATATGTGGGGCACCGCTAATGAACCACGCCGGTTTTCCAGCCGACTTGATTCTCTTTGACGCATGTTGTGGAAGATGAACTGTAAAACAGAATTTGCATGTTAAGAGTTGTTTGTCCCAGCCTCTGCACTCTTGAACTTTCTGCACGCTCGTTGGTATCCCTCTTCTGGGGTGCCAGCAAATCTGCCAGGGATGGGAAGAGCCATCCACAGGCCTTGCAAAACAATAAGCCCTATTTTTAAAACTTTCCATGCAGTTATGTTTCTAAGCAAGCAACCAGTCATGCACAGACACATCCATGTTTGCAGCTAGGGCTGTGCTTGCCATTTGTGTGAAAACCTTAAGCACAGGCATATGTTGGACATCCTCACAGAATCACAGAGCCAGAGTATCAGGGATTGGAAAGGACCTTGAAAGATCATCTAGTCCAATCCACTGCCAGAGCAGGGTAACAGATTTTGCATGCAGCTCCTCACAAATATTCCTTTTTATTTCTAGGAAAGCTGAGAAGCATTTGGTAACAAGCAGCATATTGAAAACGAACAAGGAAGGGACATAAAAACTATTTGTCTGGCTGCTATTTTATTAAGGAGTTTCCTCCTTTCTTCTTACACAGTCAGTTCCTCACCATTGTCTCAGTGAGAAGAATAATGGTATAAGATCGTATCTTTTTGGGTTTTCTTTAATTGGCCATAAGACAGCGTACAAACTATGTCATAAAATATGCTTTCCTAGAGTACCCAACAAGTCTTTTACACACCTCACTAAGCATAATATACTGGGTTAACAATTTAAAATAGTGGAATTAAAAGTGGGAAGAATCTCTCGCATTCTTTCCTCTAACACATAACCAAAAAAGAAAAAATCAACTAGAAAAACTAGAAGTGGGTAGATTCAAACTGGATGTTAGGAAGAAGTTCTTCACCATGAGGGTGGTGAGACCCTGGAACAGGTTGCCCAGGGAGGTTGTGAGGGTCTCATCCCTGGAGGTCTTTGAGGCCAGGCCTGGTGGGGCTCTGAGCAACCTGATCTAATGTGAGATGTCCTTGCCCATGGCAGGGGGGTTGAAACTAGATGGTCCTTGAGGTCCCTTCCAGCCCTGACAATTCTGTGATTCTGTGAAAGCCCAGTAACAGTCTGGCAGTCCAGAGAGGAGGACACATTTCTGGGCCAGGAGTGTGATCAATGAAACAAAAGGAAAGACTCTTGAGCAGTAATCGCTGTGCTCGTTACCACTGACTCAGTCATCTTTAGGCAAATCAATATATCCTTGCTTATCCATCTGTATAAACATCAGCAGTCTACCCCTAGAGAACTCTTTCTTTTGCTGTTTTGCAATCCTTGGATGCATACTTATAGCTATGGGTAGATAGGTTGTTTCTCTGCAAATTTTTGTGTTCTATGTAACTCCAGTTACCCTACTTCAATGAAAAATGTACTGTTTTCCCCTTCCATCAGTGTTGCACAGTAGACTGGATTAGGAATAAAGAAGTGTACTTCACATCAGTAGGTCTGCCACTGATCTCTGTGGTGTGGAACAACTCTCCTTTCTGGAGATGACTCACCTCTCCCTTCTCTTCTCTGTCATTTGTTTTGACTATAATCTCCAATGTGTCTCCAGTTTCTTATTATAAAGTGCCTGGCAGCACAAAATTTGTGTGGAGACAAAGGTTTTAACACAATGCAAATGAAAACAGTAATTACTTACTTTTAAATTTAAAGCTATGTGTATGTAAATGAAAATTCTGACACTTTTTCCCAATTGCTAATCTAATAAAGCTTTTCTGTTCTGTTCTCATTCTAATACAATAGGCTATTTAAGGAAAAATGCTTTTATTTAATGCAGTTAGCTCCACAGTTGTGAACCTACCTAGTAAGTATACAACACAACAGAAAGGAAATGCAGGATATCCTGTTACCTGTTACAGAGATACTATTTGTAACAGAGAAGGAAATTAACCTTGAGGACAAACTAAGTGAAGTAGTATATTCATCATCCCTTGGACTTGAAATTGGATGCCTTTCTAGATAATGCAATCCAATTTGGCCATCAGTCATTGGCCTGAATAATTCTCTATACTACTTGAGTTTAGTGGTAAAGATTCTACAGCATCTGCTAGGAGGAGAACAGACTGTGATGATACTAGTGGTTCCTTCTGGCTTTAAAGTATGTGTGCCAGGCAGATTCCTTTAAATATCTCAGGGTAAAAGTGTGTTTCCTGTCACATTTTTAGCAAATGAGTTGAATGCACTGGGGACATCGTGCTAATAACAGTTGCTTGTGAACTGAAGCAAAACCAGAACACCATCTGATGTGGCTCATATCTGAGAATGTGAGAGGAGGTATTGAAGGGTAGGCAGGAAGAAAACTGACTGTCATTTCCAAGGTGCTTTGACCTGATGAACATGCACAAAAGAGACTAAAACCTGTAAAATAGTCATGGCAGTCTGGTGAAGTCCTCACTGACTGGAAAAGGGGAAACATAATCCCCATTTTCAAAAAGGATAAGAAGGAAGAACCGGGGAACTATCAGCCAGTCAGTCTCACCTCTATGCCCAGTAGAATCATGGAGCAGATCCTCCTGGAGGCACTACTGAGACAGAAGAATAGTGAAGAGGTGATTTGGTACAGTCAGCATGGCTTCACCAGGGGCAAATGATGCCTGACAAACGCAGTGGCTTTCTATGAAAAGGTCACAACATTAATTGATGAGGGGTGAGAAACTGATGTAATTTACCTGGACCTGAGCAAAGCCTTCNCTAGATGTTAGGAGGGGTTTCTTTACAGTGAGGGTGGTGAAACACTGGAACAGGTTGCCCAGAGAGGTTGTGGCTGCTCCCTCCCTGGAGGTGTTCGAGGCCAGGTTGGATGAGGCCTTGAGTGAGCTGTTCTAGTGTGAGGTGTCCCTGGCCATGGCAGGGGGATGGGAACTAGATGATCCTTGTGGTCCCTTCCAACCCTGACTGATTCTGATTCTAAAAGAAATTACTGTTATTGCTGTACTTGGACAAGTTTAAATGACAGTACTGTATGATTCAGTGGCAGAAGCAGCCACAGAGCTGCAGAGCTTGGTCTGAATGGGCTGTGAAGCAGGTATCTAAAAGCTTTAGCACTCTGATGTGTTTCCATCAGCATTGAATAAATACCAGTTATTGGGTAACCTTATTGATGGCTTCTGCATGGCTTAATTAATACGTTGATGCAACTCAAGGCATCCAAAGTTTATGCAGTGTCCTATGAGCTTTACTGCTTCAAGAATATACATCTTAAACCTAGAACCAAAGGTCAGGGAGGTAAATGAGTATCAACCCTGCAGCCCATTTCTTTGTGGATCGTGAGACTTATGCTCTGTTCTAAGAAGGAAGTACCATGCACAATTTCAGATGCACTGTTTATATGAAACATGCTGTTCTGTTAGACCCAGTGTTGGCAGAGAAAAGCCTAGACCTTGGCTCTTCTAAATGAAGAATGCTGCGAGGCAGGGAACAGTAGCATATTTTCCCGGCATTTAACTACTCTGAAGAAGAAATGTCCTATGCAGTAATTTCTTTAAATTTAATATACTTTGATACCCAGATAGGCTGTGCTGGATGCATGTTGGAATCGTATGCATCCAGGTTTTTGATTATTCACTCTCACTGTTTGATATGTCTGTAGTGCCAGTGTGAAAACTTCTTCCCCACTGTGGTAATTTTTCATCCAAAGGTATAATGGTTTGCAAGATCATAAAGGACTACTCTATGTACCTATATAAGCACATTCAGTCTCAAGTCTCTATCTAATGCACTAACTCCATCCATTTTATAAACTATGTAGAATACAAAAGAAGTGCAAGGAGGAAGTAGTACCTCACAGAATCACAGAATGTCAGGGGCTGGAAGGGACCTTGAAAGATCATCTAGTTCAACCCCCCTGCCAGAGCAGGATCACCTATACCAGATCAGACAGGAAATCACCAAATTGAAGCACACAAAGTCTATCCTATTGCTCTTTACCTTCCTGAAGGTTTTAAATTATTTCTAGGTATGGCCTATCACAGCTGAATAACATCATGAGCAATGAGAATAATGGCCAAAACTTTGTAGAAGACTACAGTTTATTCACATACATCTGTAACAGTAGTAAAATATCATTTATCAGATGGAGATAAGAAGGAGGATTTCATATATTTCAAATTACATTGTTACATCTTCAGAGTAAGTTGTCTTTATCCTGTTTTATTCTGTTATGCTTATAGCTAAATCTATAACTATGGTTTTAGAGTGTTGTATTTGGTGAAATTGAGATAAATTTTAAAAAAAATGCTGAAGATGAAGGAAAAGTAATCCCTAAAACTCTTTATGTTAGTCATTAGTATAAAATCTGTGGTTTAGGTGCACTGATATTTTGGGGGTTTTTACATGTGAATGAATTCTGTTTGGAGGGATGAGCATGAAAGACCACGAAGAGGGTTTGTTTTAGTCCTCTCACAGAAACACCAGAAAGTGGAAGAGGCAAGGATTCAGCAGAACATACCAATAGGAATTTTTTCAGGGAATTAAAAGTGAATTTGAATCAAACCTAGTGCTTTCAAAGATCTTCTGAGCTAGTTTTCCAGTTGTATGTTCTTGCTTAGGTCGATACTGCAGTGTATGTTGATTTGCTTTGTGTCCTGGACCTGTGTCCAGGAAGAATGAGTGGACCTTTCATGGAAACTACAAGTGAGAGGTAAAAGCCTTTATCTTTTGTGAATCTAAGAATACTGAAGCCAGGGTACTGGTTGACAGCCGACTGAACATGAGCCAGCAGTGTGCCCAGGTGGCCAAGAAGGCTAACAGCATCCTGGCCTGTATCAGGAATAGTGTGGCCAGCAGGACCAGGAAAGTCCTTTTGCTCCTGTACTCAGCACTGGTCAGGCCACACCTTGAGTACTGTGTCCATTTCTGGGCCCCTCAATTGAAGAAGGAGGTTGAGGTGCTCAAATGTGTCCAGAGAATGGCACCAAGGCTGGTGAGGGGCCTGGAGCACAGCCCTACAAGGAGCAGCTGAGGGGGCATGGGTCGTTCAGCCTGGAGGAGAGGAGGCTCAGGGGAGACCTCATTGCTCTCTACAACTATCTGAAGGGAGGTTGTAGCCAGGTGGGAGTTGGTCTCTTCTCCCAGGCAAGCAGTGACAGAATAAGAGGACACAGTCTCAGCCTGCATCACGGCAGGTTTAAGCTGGATGTTAGGAGGAAGTTCTTCACAGCAAGAGCGATTGACATTGGAATGGGCTGCCTGGGGAGGTGGTGGAGTCACCATCTCTGGAAGTGGTTAAAAAAATGACTGGATGAGGCACTTGATGCCATTGTTTATTTGATTAGAAGGTGTTGGGTGATAGATTGGACTCTATGATCTCGAAGGTCTCTTCCAACCTGATTGATTCTGTAATTCTGTAATTCTAAATCCAATCAGCAAATAAACTCAGACTCCATGCTGCATTCCAGTATAATTTCTTCGGGGGAAATCTCTTAAGTCAAAGAAAAATAATTGGAATTTACTTAAAATATTTTGCTCATGTCATTTCCAGCATGAAAGTTAAATCACCCTTAGCCATATTCCAATTTTCCATGTGCATAATGTTCGTTGCATGAGATGAAATCAGTGTATAAAATTGAATATCCTCATCAGCATAGGAAGCACATGGAACTACCACATGATTTGAGATCAGTATGTAAAGAAGCATCAGAACTTTTACCAAATATATATAGTTTTTCTTTTTTTATCAGATAGATCTTTAATTGGAATATCCAGTTAGTTTAAATGCTGAATGATGAAACATCATGGACACTGGGTCAGCTGTATCTGCAGCAATTTGTATAGAATCATAGAATGGTAAGGTTGGAAGGGACCTCAAAGATCATCTAGTTCCAACCCCCTACCATAGGCAGGGACACCTCCCACTAGAACAGGTCACTCAATGCCTCCTCCAACCTGGCCTTGAACACCTCCAGGGAGGGAGCAGCCACAACCTCCCTGGGCAACCTGTTCCAGTGTCTCACCACCCTCACTGGAAAGAACGTATCCCCTTGTTATTTGCATCTGATCCTTGCAGTGAGACAAACCGCATGGTAGCTAACCCTTACAACAACTATTCATGACTATTCTTGGGCAAGTGGCTTATCTCAGTAACTGGCTGAAGCAGACTTGTGTTCTACTAGGAGGGCATCTAGTTGTCTTTGATATTTGAGTTCTACACATTTCTCTGTCCCCATGAAGTGAGAGTGCCTTCTAGGTTTAAATGTACCTATGCTCAGGCTGCTTCAGTTAGAAGAGGAGGCTCAGGGGAGACCTTATTGCTGTCTACAACTACCTGAAGGGTGGTTGTGGCCAGCAGGAGGTTGCTTTCTTCTCTCAGGCAACCAGCACCAGAACAAGAGGACACAGTCTCAAGCTGTGCCAGGGGAGGTTTAGGCTTGAGGTGAGGAGAAAGTTCTTCACTGAGAGAGTCATTCCC
>WBNM01041347.1:15281-35630 GCA_013399055.1 Ramphastos sulfuratus
AATGGCCTCAAGCTGCCACTGAGTAGGTTTAGACTGGATATTAGGAAATTCTTTTCATGGAAAGAGTGGTCAGGCATTGGAATGGGCTGCCCAGGGAGGTGGTTGAGTCATCAAGCCTGGATATGTTTAAAAGTTGTTTGGATTGCTTGCTTGGGGATATGGTTTAGGGTGAACCTTATGGAGTAGGGTTATTGGTTGGGCTTGGTGATCCTGAGGGTCTTTTCCAGCCTAAAAGTTTCTGTGATAAAAGCTAGATTTTTGGTTGGGAAAATCTCCGTTTTTGTAAGGTGTGATGCACAGTCTGATTTTATTATAGTGCATGTTTGGGGACAATATTTTATGAAACTGTTAACAGCTCATTTTGTTTGTCCTAAAGATGTAACCTTATGTCAGCAGCTCTGAACTTCATAATTGAGTCAAACCCAGACAGATAACTGCAGGTCATAATCTCACACCATTGGTGATTACATCAGAATGAATTAGATTTGTCTCACGCCTAGTGAACATTAGGCCTTCAAAATGCATATTTTTGCTACCTGTTTTGGAGTTTTTAAAATGCATGTAGACTATTAAAAAAAAAACCCAATCAACAACATAATAAATTAAAATACAAACAGGACTACTGGTAAATAGAGGGAAGAATTCTTACAGTCATTTAGTTTAGCTCCATAGAAGTGAGTGAAGGTCTGATGTGTGGGAGCCACAAGTACTAAAAACCAGTTTGTGTAGGAGAGGTGTTTTAAGGATCAGGCTGTGTATTACACATTGAAGTTTCTATACAGTTTTTCAGTGGAGATATGCTACCTTTATCTATAAAATTGATGAGAAGATTGTGTTTTGTTAAACAAATATCTCTCTTTATGAGAGATATTGCTCACTAGGACATGTCCATGGAAGGAGTTTATTACCTTCTGTATCCTTGTATAACATACAACTGAATACCAACTTCATTGATATTAATACTGGTGTTCAAATGTGATAGTATTTCACTTCAGAGACTTATAAGACATTGATGAACAATGAGTAGAATAGAATCAGTTGTATCTAAATATTTCCTCAGTTCTATGAATTATTGAAAGCTGGTTTTGAAGGCAGTGTAATGTGGAATTCTTACAGCAGAAAGACTGTTTTGTTCTATCCAACATTTTGAACAGTAGCCACATTGTTCCAGAACAAAGTACAAAACTCCTGGATTGCTGTGCTGCTTTGTGGATGAAAACCAAAAATATTAGCAATAATGTGGTAAAATGTTCTAATTTCCTCCATTCTGAGTAGTGGGACATTTTACTGAAATACTTGTTATGGGGAAACTTTGTCCTTAAGCTTGTCTGCAATTATAATTAATTTGGTGTTTATAATATCTACTAGGAGCCCCAACAATCTCTATCTTGTGCTGTGATAGATGATTTACCACATGCTGCAATAGATGATTTCTGCTGACAGAACAGATGAACTCTGTAATGAGTTCTGCATCCCCTTGTACTCAGCTCTGGTGAGGCCACACCTCAAGTATTGTGTTCAGTTTTGGGCACCTCATTACAAGAGAGATGTGGAGGTGCTGGAGCAAGTGCAGAGCAGGGCAACGAAGCTGGGGAAGGGCCTGGAGAATAAATCTGATGAAAAGTGACTGAGGAAGCTGGGGATGGTTAGTTTGAAGAAGAGAAGGCTGAGGGGAGACCTCATTGTTGTCTACACTACCTGAAAGGAGGTTCTGGAGAGGTTGGTCCTGATCTCTTCTCACAGGTAAATAGTGATAGAAGAAGAGAGAATGGCCTCAAGCTGTAACTGGGTAGGTTTGGACTGGACATGGGGCTTCTAGCACCTCTCTGAGTAACCTGTTCCAGTGTCTCACCACCGTTATGATGGAGAACTTCTTCCTGACATCTAATCTAAATCTACCCTCCTCTAGCTTGGATCCATTTACCCCAGTCCTATCACTACCTGACACTATAAAAGGTCCCTCACCAGCTTTCTTGTAGCCCCCTTCAGATGCTGGAAGGCCACAGTAAAGTCTCCTTGGAACCTTCTCTTCTCCAAACTGAAAAAACTCCAACTGTCTCAGACTGTCCTCATAGGAGAGATGCTCCAGCCCTCTGATCATCCTCGTGGCCAAAGCATTTTTAAGATGAAGTTTACACTATCACTGTGAAATATGTGAGCAGCTCTTAATGTTTCTCACACAAGTTGGGAAGCAAATAGCAGAGTGGATGAGTAACATACAGATATTGTGTGGTGTAGACAAGGAAAGAATTTGTTTTGAGATGTCAGCTTTCTCTACTCCAAAGATGATAGTGCAGTGTCGTAAGAAGGCTCTTTCTATAGACAGGGGACTGTCAGAGAGTTTATCTTAATCCCTCCTCATCCACAGAATGTATTTGTAACTTTGGGACAGCCTTTCCTTTTTCCTCACATTTCTGTTCTCCCATATAAAAGAGATAGGTGGTAAGTTCCTGCTTCACAGAATCACTGAATGTTAGGGGCTGGAAGACACCTCAAGAGATCATCCAGTCCAATCCCCCTGCCAGAGCAGGATCATCTCTACCAGATCACACAGGAACACATCCAAGTGGGTTTTGAATATCTTCAGAGACGGAGACTCTACAACTGGCCTGGACAGCCTGTTCCAATATTCTGTCGCACTCACAGTGAAGATTTTTTTCCTCATGTTTCCATGGAACTTCCTCTGCCTCAACTTCCACCCATTGCCCCTGGTACTGTCATTGGGCATCATGAAGAAGAGCCTGGCTCTTTGTTCTTGGCACTCACCCTTTATGTATTTATAAACATTAATGAGGTCCCCCCTCAGTCTCCTCCTCTCCACGCTAAAAAGCCCCAGCTCCCTCTACCTTTCTTCATAAGGAAGATGTTCTTCTCCCTTGATCATCCTTGTGGCTCTGCACTGGACCCTCTCAAGCAGTTCTCTCTCCTTGAACTGAGGGGCCCGGAACTGGACATAGTACTCCAGATGTGGCCTCACTAGGGCAGATTAGAGGGTGAGAATAATACTAGAATTTATGAAAGCAAAATAAACCAAATCCAGACTGTTAATTATTGTTGAGTACTGAGGTGTTACATAGAAAAATATATATATAAAAGAAGAGGAGGTAAGAAAAGAATTAATTGTCTGATGAGCAAGGTTCAAATCTGAGAGATCAATACAAGATTTGTACTTCATAACAGTTTTGTCCTAGGGAAAACTGAAATGTCAAATCATTCCTTGGCCCTCAGATGAAAAGATACACTGAATTGGTAATAGATTCCTTTTCTATTTCTGGTTGGAAAAAAAAGTGTTGCAAAGAGCTTATCTAATTTCAGTCTAATAATGAAAATTGTTATTAAACAGCAGTGTTTGCCAAAGGAAATACAGTGACATCTCTGAAGGAACTGAATGCACATGTCTGTCACAAGAAGTCCCAGAAGAGAAAGAGCTTTTATAACGACAACAAAAAATGTGATGCTGGGTGTAAAAAGATACCCATACAAGCACAATAATTGCTAAAAGGAGGAAACTAATCCCAGCTGTATCATAACTGATACTTGACAAGAATCTAACCTCCAAATATTCATCCTTTTTTTTTTTTTATCCTAGTCCAGTTAAATAAATTTAGTCTAAAATGTCTAATACTTAATTTAAAAAAAAAAATCAGAAAAAAAACTTCATTGCAATCTTCATTTTGTGGAGGGCAAAACAAGGTGGGGAGTTCCCCCTTTGCTAAAGATATGTTAGTGATACTGGTGCTATTGTGAGTCAGTGAAGGCTGGGATTGTTGCTGAAATAATGGCAAAGGAGGAAAACCTTTCTAAAGCCTGGTTATTAAAGTGTCTCATCAAAGACAATGAGAGCTTTGGATGTGGATTCCCAGGGAGCTGATATTTCACTTTGAGAGCTGTTGCCTTTTCTGACATGCTGTCTGTACACTGGTTTGTATCTTGAGAGGCAAGTCCTGAGAACAGAATTGTTATATCCATTTTCTTCCTTAGGAACAAACTTACAGTGTCTTGCATTTCTCTACTTTTTGTCTGAATCACATCTAGCTCAGGGCACACACTACAAGAAAGCAGGATTCCCTGGGTTCTGTGCAGCACAGTTTCTGTTGTGCTGGGGAGGTGTTGGATGTACCAGATGAAGAGCCTCTCTGAAAAGTTGTGCTGAAAGAGCCAGTGGGAAGCTGTGGCGCTGGGGTGGTTCCACCACTGGCACTGCAGTGAGACTGCAGATGTAGGGGAGGATGCTGCATGCTGTAATCCATTCTGGTTACTGTTATTATCACCAACACATTCAGAGGGGATGATAACCTGCTGAAAGCTGTGCTTGGGAAAACTAGAGAGGGAGTAATGTGAGAGATACAAAGTGGGGGAAACATTTAAAATTATTGTTTCAGCCATCTGAACATCAGTGTCTCTGGAAAGCTTCCATCCTATATATCCCTGCTTGGGAAACACAGAGATGTTTGTTGAGTTGTTTGGATTGCTCCCTGTTCTTAATTAAAGGATGATCAGAACTTTATTAAAGCTTAAATTGCTGGATGTCAAAGACATAGTACTTGACACAGAAGAAACTACTTTGTCATGAAAGGAAAACATTGACATAAGAAAGATAGATTGACAGTAGCTTGTTGCTATTATGTTGTTTAATTTTGCTGTAATTACAAAGATGGATATAGAAATGTATTTTTAATGTGAAGGGAGGAAGAATACCTCCTGTAATGATAAAGTTCGTGATTAGGTGACCTCAAAACAATTTCCTAAAGTCATCATTCAATGATCCAAAAGATTTTTTTTTTTAAATTTTAAGAAATAAAAATTTTTCTTAGTCGTAGTTAGAGTGCCCTAAAATCTCAAAGGAAAATGTATCTAGCATTTTTTACTTAAGGAAAAATAACACTCATCACTGAGGTTTTAAAAGTGGACTCATCTCTGACCATAAAGCTAAACTCTCTTTTTCTCACCCTCATTACCTTCTATCCCCTTCACCTTCCTTCCTCTCTCTTCTTTGACAGTGTTCAAGAGAGATGAGAAAAAGAGGTGATTTTCTAGCCTTCATATTTTAAAGTAGTTTTCAACATATGCCAGTCTACTGCTTACAAAAAAAGCTGTTGCAGTTGGTTTCTCCATGTCCTTCCAAGGCTTTGCAGTAGGAAAACTGGGGGGTATGGGGATTTGTGTTGAGAATGCAATGTGGAATAAGAAGTAGATCTCAAGTTTTCTTACATCCAAATTCTAAAGTTTCTTACATCACAATTCTTAAAATACATTCAAACCATCCTTCTGATCCATCTGAAGCTTCAAAATCACCTTCTTTCTTTCTCAGTCATTCTCACAGGCATCCATCTTTCCCTTCTCTGCCTATCCACTGCGCTGCTCGTTTCACACAAAGAGATTTTTCAAGGTTTGCAAATAATGATTCAGATTGTTTACATTTTATGCAAGAACCCCTAAGTAATATTGTGAAAAGGCAGATTGTAGTCCAAAAAAGGGGTCCGACATCTTCCTTGCCAGAGTTGGGGACTGCCCAAATGTATTAAGCAAAGGAAGGAGGGGAAATGAGATGAATCTTCACAAAAACTACAGGACTGATTGCCTCTTAGTCCTTCCATATGAGAAATTTGAAATTACATAAAGCAAAAGAAAGGCAGAACCCAAGTGATCCCTCCCTCTACTACCCTTCTGAGAATTACCTGATGGCAGCCTTTTGTGGGAAACAGCTGCTTGTAAGTGCTCCAGAACAGTAGCATTTTATAGCACTCCACAAAGAGATGTCAAAGTATTTGTAATACCTGTAACATACCCTTTTGATGACCTTTCTCAGTCTGGCTTGGTATTTATCATGGAAAGATTTTCTGAAATGATTGATGTATTTGGATATTGTTTGTGTGACCAGACTAAGAGATGGTGTCACATTGTTTGCAGAAGGACAGGAGCAAAGGGAGACTCACAAATTTCCATGGTACAAGTACTTAGTCATTCGGTCCTGAAGGAGAAGTCTGAACATGTTAGAGAATATTTTTGGTACCAGACTGAACAAGCTCTCTAAGGATAGCTACTGCTGACTGGCAAGAGAATGACCTTCTAACACAGTATCAAGGAAGGCAACCATATATATCTGTTGTCAGAGCTAGGCCAGGATATCAGGCAGTCATGTTATGTTGTACATTTGGTGTCTACCATGAGTTTAAAGACGTAAAAGTCAACCTTTCCACACTGCATCATTTTACCACCTAGAAGTACCACTCTGCTGGTTTAAGACTCATTGGAATATTCTAATAAGAGAATCAGATCATTGGTTGTAAAAGAATAATAATGATCAAGTCTATATCATTCATTGGTTTGCTAAAAGGGATAAAAGACCAAAGTATAAACAATTTGTCCCTCTTTGCTTCTGAGCATTGGATCTCTTTGCTTCTCTAATGTCTTCCCCTAACCTTGGCCAACAGATGACATGTGAGCTTTGCTGGTTGTCTTCTGTCTGGGGAGAGAGAGATGGTAGTGTTGGGCCCCTTCTGAGCATCTTTTCTTTGTCCAGGAGGGAAGTTTGTATTTCTGTATTGTTTCTAAATGGTATATAATTGTAAATGCATGCAAACGTATGTAAACATATTGTGTATAGAATCATAGAATGNTTGGGATTGTGCCTACCCAGGTGCAGGACCTTGGTAGGCACAATCCCAAGTGCAAATATATATATGCTTGTAAATGTATCTTTGCTGTAAATATAATCTGTAAATATAAGCTGTAATGTGTCTTTGCTTGTAAATGTATCTTTGCTGTAAATATAGCTTCATCTTGCTTCCAAGCCATCTGAGCTGGTCTGGTGAATTTCAGTTGCAGGAGGGAAGTTCCTCAACCCACCACAACCACAACATTTTAAATGATGAGTTTTCAGTCATGGCAGGTTGTTGGGTACCCATACAGTGATCTCTCAGGTAATACCAATTGTGCCCCATGTCACACAGTTCAGTATTGCCTCTGGCAATAAAAGGCACCACAGACACTTTTCAGCTGCATGTCATTTTGAGACTGGAGGAGGTAAAAGTTGCCATCCCAGAAGTGATACAGGCTCCTTCAGATTAATTTCTCTGGTTTTGTGATTTACTGCAATTTGTGACTTTTTGTTTTTGTCCCCAGTTATTCAGTTCAGTGGAGTTTGGCAGAAGATGGCTGCTGCTTCATGAGGGAGTTGCACCAAACAGGTTCTACTGGTAAGACCAAAAATCCTTATTTCCTCAACAGGTTCTCCATGTTACAGAGATGCCGAAATGGGCATTGAAGGCAATGTGTCTGAATGTAATCAGCATGTTGATTTGTTAAAGTTAATTTAGAACTTACATGACAAGGGCATAATTCCTCCTGTTACATGTTAATGGGAGTCTTTAAGGATGATGCGTAACTGAAATATACTGAGGGACAGTCTAAAGAAAACATGGGTTTGGGAGGTTAGAGCTCAGCAATTCCTTGTGAACATTTTGTGTTTGAACACATCTTTTGAGTTTGAACATATCTCTGTTCAGCATAAGATTTTGCACCAAATACAAAGACTGATCTGGTCCTGCTAGCAGTGAGGGCCAAAGACTGAAGTCTTGGAGTCTTTGAGGATATTATAATTTCTGCCATGCGTGGACATCCTCTGGTGGCTGTTAGATCTGCTCCAGGGCTTGAAATTGAGCAAGTTAGTGACCAGTGAGCTAGGCCCTCATGGTTCTTCATTAGGAGCTTAAATCACTCTGTGATACTGCTTCTAAGCAGCAGTGCAAGATTTCCAGTCAGGTTTCAGGCTGTGTGAATCAGCCAAGATCCTTTTGCTAAATCTTTGGATGTCTGTCACTTACATCAATGGCAAAAGGTTTTCAAGTTCAATGCCATTGTCACCTTAAAGAAGTATCATAACTCTGTCAGTGGGTAAGCTTTTTGCTGCATTAACTTCTGCTATACACTTTGTATATAAGTTCACTTAGGGCTTTAGTCTACATGGTTATAATAGAATATGAGCATATCACAGCTTTTAGTATGTGAGATGCCTGTAATGGATGATTTGACTTCAGAACCAAACACTTCTCCTCTTCACATATACTGAAAAATAACCCCTGGATGTAGATCCAAAATTTGTTCTGGAATTCTTCTTTACTAGCAAATTTCTTTGGGTTTGGAGTTTTATCTCAGTTTTGATCATTAGAGATTTACCCCGTGATTCTGCTGTACTTGATTCTCTTCCCATGATGCTGATTGCAGACAGATATTTTTGCCTTTAGCAGTGATTTGCATAACCAGTCTAAAGCTTTATAACCAGACTTGCAGTAAAATGCTTACCTGAGACATCTGCATGCTGTCGTGCAGTAGCAATTGGTGTAACTTTGCCTTATGTGGAAAAGAAAGCTGAGGAATGAAGGAGACACTGGACAGTTCTCCTGCAGTTAAGGTTGTCATAATCTAAATTAAAGATAAGTTTAAGTTTTTAATATATTTCGGCTTACTTTGCTTTTCACTTGCATTGGTATAAATCTGTGAGACTTCTTATCAGCTCTTTATGGAGGCAGTAGTCCACCTGTGAACATAATTTGGCTCATGTCTTGTAAATCTGGCCTCTGAAAGAGAAACTTTTTTTGATAAAATAATAATCCTGAAGTTTGAAGAAGCTGAACTAGGTGATTAAAACAAGACCCCTGTGCTAGCTTTTAACCTGTAAGTCCGTGCCAAAACCACAGGTTGTGAACATATCAAGATTCAGGAATGGTTCAGTCAAATATTTTCTTTTAATTTATGAAAGAAATGAGAACTCTGGGTCAAGTTTACTTCCATAGCTGAATTTGTATTTGATCTGCAAAGGATGTATCACAGATTTTGTTTGCTGCTGCTGCTACTTTTTAATCCTTCCTCAGAACCTGTGTTAGCTGAAGCTTTTACAAACTAAATTCCATTTCTAACTTAAACTTGGTTTGGTGTGAGTGTATAGAGAGGTATGTATATATCTGTATCATTCCTTTTTGTTTCCTTTAGGACTTTTAACAGGGTTTCAAAATGTCATGTGCAAACACACAACCCCACACATCTTTCTATTTTTTGGGACACACACTAATAAAAGCAGAAAGTCCTAGAAGTCTTGGGACACAATCTTTGAGACATTCAACAAAATTCTATTAATTGCTGAGCGTCAGAGAGCTGCAAAGAATGTCCCTCTTTGTGGATCCTTGTGTACAG
This sequence comes from Ramphastos sulfuratus, assembly GCA_013399055.1. NCBI lineage: Eukaryota > Metazoa > Chordata > Aves > Piciformes > Ramphastidae > Ramphastos > Ramphastos sulfuratus. The sequence continues at coordinate 24,474 of WBNM01041347.1, forward strand.
TACTGCACTCCAAACCTTTTGAAGTTTCCCATTGTTATGTACAGTATTGAGTTGTTGTGTATTGGAGCTGATGGATGGCTGCAATCAGAATAATGATGAAAATCATTATTTTCCCTTTCCATGGAGCTCCAACTTTGAAGGCCTCTTAGAACCTAGCAAATACAGGAACTTAAGCTTGGAGCTTCAAAGGCAAAGAGTAAGATGAAAAGATGAAAAGATGTTCCAACCATCCACCTAATTCCCTACAGCCATAAACAAAAGATGAAACTGTTAGCCTGTATTTTCACCTTGAAGAAAATATCCCTTGCATAACACACCTCAGTGTAAGCTAGACTGTATTTCTGCTATCAAAAGTGAAAATAACACAACTTGTGGAGGAAGTGTCACATCTCGTTCTGGTTTATTTATTAGGACCATCATGACCTTGGGATTAAAAAAAGAATACTGTTAGCTGCAATTATATGGACACTGTCTACCCTCAAAACCATTCATAGCAGAAAACAGAGCTGTCCACGTGTAACTGAGAACATGTACACCACAGTGGCCTTTTTTATGCTTTTCCAGCTCTCTGCAGCTAAGTACCTGAGAAGAAAATAAGAAGTGAGGTGCTGAATCAAAAGGGCAGCCCTTTGCAGTGGCCACTGCTGACTCCCCATGCAAGAAGAGCAAGTGGGAACTGGAGCGTAGCAGGGTGCAGATGTACAGTTGGAACCCAGACTTCTGCAGCATCACCTTTATAGCCAGTGCTGATGTATAACTTGTGTAGAGCCTTGCTCAGTGCTCTGTGATTTGTTTGGTTGTTAACTTGTTTGATTTTGGTTTTTGGTTTTTGGTTTTTTTACTTCTTATACATTTTGGCTTGGAAATATGCAGAATCTAATCAACCTGAATAGTCAGAAGAATAACTTCCAGTTATTCTTGAGGGCAGAACTGAGTACTGAAGGAAAATATCCTGAAGTCACAAATTTTTAAGGCAAGCAGGCTGTGGGGATATTCTCTCCTCTTGCTGGTCCCTTCTTTAAATCAAATGGTTTTGAAGGGATCAAGCAGGCCATAACAGTATTATGCAGAGAACAAGGGTTGTATTATCTGTGGAGAATGAAGGCTATATTCTGATATCTAAGGCAGGCTGAACTGTTGCTCTAATACAGTCTGTTTCCAGGGCTATCTAAACTGTTGGGACTTTACAAGGAGGCACCAGGATAGATCAAAAAGATACAAAGCAAAGTCTTTGACATCAGACCTTCTTGAGTCTGAATTTACTTAATCCTCCTTCTTTTGACAGAGAAGAAACGTCTGGAAGACGTTAAACACATTTAAATGGATTTGAATGGTTGATAAAAGTAAAGGTGAATTTTCCTGATTGTTCACTGTTATTTTAATTTCCATTTTCCTCTGTCTTGTGCTCTTGTAAATAGTTTGTGGTTCACTCTAAGTCTTGTGAGTAAGCACCACTGAGCTTGCTAGTTTTAGCATTGAGAAGGCTCTGCCTGTGAATGCTGTCAGAGAAGCTGTAACGTCTTTTACAGCTGCATTTTTGGGTTTTTTTTTTATATCTGTTTCCAAGGGAATTTTCTTTTCCCTTTGCTTATTTTTGGCTGCTCTGTGAAACACCTCCTCCTGCAACCACCCCAGAGAAATTGAAACCCCTGAAGAACAATTTGCTGATGCCTGCTGCATAATTTTGAGAAAACACTCTGTGTAGAGACAACTCAGCTCCTTGTAGCTCATATGTATTTTGCTTCTACCCTCTGTTTTATTAAGGGGAGTCATTAACATGTAAATAGAATATTTGCTTATTCAGAGCTCCTCCTGTTCTCATTCTTCCACCTGCAGCTCCAAGTGGTGCCCTGTCATCTATACTTGTCCTAAAAGAGTTTGTAACATCACTGTGGAGGAAGATATCAGATTTGGGATGAGATATAAAACTTTAAAATGAGAGGTGATGAGTTTTCTTAAAAAATGAAGACCTCTCTACCTCACTAGCAGTAAGGACACATTTGTGCTGAGCAGGCTTTAGTGTTGGGCTACTGTAAAACTGTCACCTCTAATAATAGCTCTAATTTGGGTATTTTTGCACGTGTCTGTTTGCATTATCTAGATGTGCAAAAGTGATAGACTGAGAAAAGCATAATCCACTCAGAGTCAGACATATACTGTGTCTGATGGAAAAAAATAAACAAATCCACAGCACATACAATCTCAAAGCACTGCAGTTCTGCACTGAATCAACATTTTTCATGTTTTTTAATTATTTCTCTGTCAGAGTCTTGAGATTTTGCTGTGAAATGTACTGTGACAGAAGAATACATGAAAGTTTTCAAGGTGCTTAGTAATTCTGGAATGGTACACTGTGAAAATACCCTAATTACTTGGAAGAAGTATTCTAAGCAGTCTAAGTTCAGCACGATAGTACAGAAACAATAAGCTAATATACAAGAATTATTGCTGATAGCACAGTGTTTACTAATGTAGTTAGCATTTGGGGGAAAGAATGGAGTAGATGCTAGCTAGAGGAGTTGGATAAATGCTTTGTCTAAATACATCTGAGTTTATTTTTCTGATACCTGGTGATTTTTAGCATACATTCCTATGCGAAATTTTGCTGGCAAAGACTAGTTTGTAGTGAATACAAATATGGACACAAATGGTGTCATAGAATCATAGAATAGTAAGGTTGGAAGGGACCTCAAGGATCATCTAGTTCCAACCCCCTGCCATAGGCAGGGACACCTTCCACTAGTACAGGTTACTCAAGGCCTCATCCAACCTGGCCTTGAACACCTCCAGAGAGGGAGCATCCACAACCTCCCTGGGCAACCTGTTCCAGTACCTCACCACCCTCACTGGAAAGAACTTCCTCCTAACATCTAGTTTGAATCTCCTCACTTCTGTCAACCTACTGGCCACACTTTTCTTGATGCAGCCCAGGATCTGTCATATTGTGCATAATTTTCCTTTTTTTTTTTCCCACCCCCTTGCATTTTTAAAGTGGTTCAGTCATCTAGGCCAATTCATGACTAGTAGTTGCAAATAAAAAGCTCCCAACGCCCAGTCAAAGTGCATATAGTTCAATATGGCAAAAATAGATATGCAGGAATTGCTCATTATGTGCTATCTTTTTATTCTGGTCCGCAGATAAAGTCATGACTTCAACTATAAATCATTTTCAGTAAGTCAAAGTATCACAATTGAAGCTGGTCCTAAAAAAAAAATAAATAAAAAAATGAAAGGTTAAAAAGCTCATTAAAATGTCTGCAAAATGTACTTTTTTGGGGTTTTTTTTTTTAATCAAAATGAGACATTTTCTGAAAAGATTCTCAGCTTGTGCTGACCATAACCTAACCTTGAAAAACTAAGAGGGGAAAAAATGAAATAAAGCCAAATAATGAGTGTCTTTAAAATTACAATAAAATAAACAATAGAAAAGCCAGCTGGAAATTAATAACCTGTTATAAGAATTAACTCTATCAATGCTATTGATTTGTTTTTTTACTTCTTTGTGTATTGTACCCCAACATTTAAGTAGGAGAAATATAAAGCAAATACCAATCCATACTTCAAGAACATCAGAGGGCTTTAATGGTAAGAGGACTGGAGCACTTTTTCCTATGAAGAATGGCTGTGCATTGGGCTTGTTCAGTATGGAAAAGAGAAGTCTCCAGGGAGATCTTATTGCAGCCTTTCAGTACTTAAAAGGACCCTCCAAGAAAAATGGAGAGACTCTGCTGGTGCAAGGACTGTAGTCACAGGACAATGGATAACACTTTTGAACCTAAGGAGGGTCAATTTGTAGTAGATATAAGGAGGAAATTCTTCCCTATAAAGCTGGTGAGACACCTACCCAGGTGAGCTGTGAATGCACTATCCCTGGAAATATCCAAGGCCATGATGGATGGAGCTTTGAACAGCCAAATGTAATGAAAGATGGCCTTGCCCATGGCAGGGAGTATGACTATATTGTCTTTAAAGGTCAGCTCCAACCCAAATCATTCTATGATTCTAAGATGACTGCCTTAATTAGACAGAAAAATTACAACTTAAGACTTCCATCCACTACATAGATGTAACAGGCTGGTTAGGAGTAAAAATGTACCATGGTGTATCTCTTTTCCATTAGGGTTCATTATGTTAACAGTTCCCTGAAGAAATTACAGGGCATATATCAGTTTGGTAAGAGATATGTCTCCACTTTTTTGTTAAGTATGAAAAAGAGAAGGAAATGGATTCAGATGTTGTAATAAAGCAGGCAACAACCTTTTCCCCTCAAACAATTCAAAGATATGCACACATTGAAAGAGAGAAAAAGATAAACTGATAAGCAGCTTGGAGGACAGATGGGTAGATAGGGCAATGTTTATATTTCTTCTATGAACAATGGCAAAGATCTTTGGAGCAGAAGTGTAGAGAATGTATCTTTTCTTTTCCAGAGGGAGCTAGAGACTAGATTTGAAATGCCCTGACCGTATGTGGTGGGTTGAAAATTACCCCCAAATAAAATCACCAGACTAGCTCAGAAGGCTTTAGAAGCAAATGAAGCTGTATATTTACAGCAAGCTAAAACCTAAAAGCATATCATACAATGCATATGTACAAAATGTATTTACAATTATTTACAATTCAGAAATAACACAGAAATGCCCCCTGGAAAAAGCCCAGAAGGGGCCAACTGCCACCTTCTTCTCCTCCCAGAGACAAAACCAGAAAGGTCCCAACTTTCTGCCTACCTATTCAGCCAAGGTTAGTGCAGAAGTCAGTCAGGGCAGAGGAGCAAAGGGCGAGAGCAAGAAGCAGCAGGAGGCAGAGGGGCAAAGGGAAGGAAATTGTTTATGCAGCAGATTTTATCCTAAACAGCAAGCAAATGGAATGGTGTAGACTTATCTTAATGTTATTCTTCTGCATCCAATACAATTTATAATTTTGAATAAAACTAGAGTGTTAACTTTAAAACTACCATGCTCTATTCATTGGAGCAGCTGAGAGAGCTGAAAATCAAGGGGAAATAGTGTCAAAGCCCTGTTACAAACTTCACTATACTCAGGAAGTTGGAACAAGCCAGGTGAACTGCCTGTTCTTGTCAGATCTTGGCTTGATGAGATTTGCAATCCCACCCAGGAGGGCTGAGACAATTTAAATGGCATGGTATCTGGGATCATGGGATCATAGAATCACAGAATGATAAGGTTGGAAGGGACCTCCAAGATCATCTAGTTCCAACCCCCTGCCATAGGCAGGGACACCTCACACTAGTACAGGTCACTCAAGGCCTCCTCCAAGCTGACCTTGAACACCTCCAGGAAGGGAGCAGCCACAACCTCCCTGGGAAACCTGTGCCAGTGTCTCACCACCCTCACTGTAACGAACTTCCTCCTAACATCCAGTTTCAACTTCCCCTCTGCCAGTTTAAACCCATTACCCCTTGTCCTGTCATTTCAAGACCTGGTAAATAATCCCTCCCCAGCCCTCCTGTAGGCCCCCTTCAGATACTGGAAGGCTGGACAAGACCTTTTAATCACTGCAGTACAACTCCTGGGGCCTGACAGGGAAGATGTCAAAGGGCATTGTCACAGCCTATCCAGACAATCATCTGCTTGATGTAATGTGCAAGCCATACCTGATGAGTTGAATTGAAGAAATGTAATTAAAATATATGTATTTCAAAGTCAAAATGTAGTGGAGATAGACACATGCCAGAAAGGCACATCACAGAAGGACACATGACAGTTTTCAGGAGATCTGAATTAACTAAAAGAGATTAGTAAGAGTTGTGATTTTTGCTTGATTTTTTTATTTTGAATTTTTTTCCCCTAAATTGATTACCTCATATTTGCTTCCAGTTGAAGCTTTGTCTTTGGGGAACAACTCAAGACAGAAGGTATAAGCCTCTATAACATAGGCTGCTATTACCTTCCTAATATTTTTAGACAGCTGCATGGCTGCCAGCTTAGAGTAGAGATGAAGATGAGCTGCAGGCAAGCAACACTGCCAGGGGCTAGAGTGAAGGGCAAATCTGCCACCCTACCTTTCCTTGGCCCTTACGATGCTGATGCTGCTAACACTCCTGATGGTGAGTAACACAAATTAGAGCACTTTGTCTCCATTCAGTGCCCCAAATATTCACTATTTTCCTACCAGAAGGATCCTGGCCCACCCAAAGTGCAAGAAATGCTCTCAGTTGACAGCGTTCACTAAGGATCCCACTGGCTTTTTAATGGATTTAGTGAAAATGTCTGCTTACAGCTCTCAGACAGCTGGGCCCTGATGTAACTCTATCTTTCTGGTACAAGTGAAGGCTGAGATATCTCAGAATTTTAAGAATTCATCTTTTATTCCTCTCTGGCTTTCAGAGATCCAAACTTGCCAGCTCCATGTGGGTCAACTGTTGCAGTTAAAAGCTTGTTTAGACTCTTTGGATTTATTCTACCTTTTAGTTCTTCAGAAAACGAGATCCAAAATACTTACATTTCTTCCCTGGACAAGGCTGATGGAGAAAGTTACACAGCAGAGGCTGATAGCCCTCTGGTCCTCTCTAAGTCTGTAGTAATGCAATCCTCTGGTCCCAGTAGTCTCAAGAGAGAACTTGTTACTCATAATCAGATCAAGATTTGTCAGAGCGAAATATATCTTCTCAGTCACAAATTCTTAGTCTGGTGGAGTTCCAATGTGTGAGAGAAAAGGTCTCTTCAACTTCACTTGATTATAATGGGGACTCTAGATATGAGGGTAAAACTTGAGTATTTAAAAAGTCATAACTAAGTAAGACTTCTTTAAACCATTTACCTGACTTTACCCCCTTCCTCCCCTTTGAGTCTTGTCTTCCAGTTGTGAATAGCGAGAAGTAGTACATTCACCTGAATAAACCTTTGGGGCCTGGGAGGCCCTGGTCTGATTGATGCATGGGCTGATACGTTTTGATTTGCCCAGTTCAGCTGATTTATCTTAAAAAAGTCATTCAGAGATACTTTATAAATAAGTACAGATTCCAAGAAGCTTCATCTTCTATCATTTGCTTCTCCCCTCACTAGAGAAGCAGAAGTAGGCAGGCATCCATATACCAGTTTCAAAATCTTGATTTGGGGTTACTCAGTAGAAGAAGGCTGTAGTATTGGACAGGACCCTGGGACATGTCAGTCTTCAATGGGCACTGAAGTAAGAGGTTCTGTATGCACTTATAAGGGACAGCCCTTGAGAGGGTGAGTTAGCTGTGGATGTATCTAGATCTACGTAAAGAAAATTTCACTTCTACTTTCTATTCTATGTTTAATGAGCAGCATATTGTGTTACCAGAGTTGACTTTCCACTTTTGCTGTAAATGACTTCCTGGCCTCCTTCAGAACATGCTGACTGGGCCACAGCACCACAAGATGCCAAAAACATGGCTCTTAATGCAGTGGGAAACTGTGATCTTATTAAGCTGTACCAGAAGAGAAGCAGTAAGTCAGGTAGATTTGGTCCATTATAATGGGGAGCTGAGTTCAGATGCCATGAACCAGCACCAGAACAAGAGGACACAGTCTCAAGCTGTGCCAGGGGAAGTTTAGGCTCGAGGTGAGGAGAAAGTTCTTCACTGAGAGAGTCATTCCCCACTGGAATGGGCTGCCCAGGGAGGTGGTGGAGTCACTGTCCCTGGAGGTGTTCAAGGTGGGTTTGGACGTGGCACTTGGTGCCATGGTCTAGTCTTGAGGTCTGTGCTAATGGGTTGGACTTGATGATCTTTGAGGTCTCTTCCAACCTTGCTGATACTGTGATACTGTGAGTAGAGGACATCCTCCTCCTTCTCTCACTTTAAGCCAGTACAATGTCTTAAGTTTTCTGCAATACATGATAAAGAGATATAAAATGGGAGGACTACCTTAAAATCAGGATCTAGTCCTGGCAATTGGATTTTGTCCACTGAGTTTAGATCCTCATTTTAAGACATTACTCCCACCCAGCATTGCCAGTAATAGGCACCTACCTCCCTGAGAAGTCACATCCATTGATTTCAGAGTTTTAGCCAAGTTTCTCCTCTGGAATTTCCCACAGTGAGCTGTGGTATTGCTGCAGTGGGGGAGAAAGCTTAGTCTGTTACTAAGCTGTGGGTTATGTGGACACCGTGGAGTGGAAGGATGTGGATAATCTCACTCTAGGGTTTCAAAAAATGGTGGTGAGTATAGAGGTGACTTGCCATGGCCTGGAAATCATGGCACTAGCCCCATTTGCCTACTCATCTATTTCAGTGTTAGAAGCAACAGCTACCTATATTCTGTGTCAGTGTACTGGGGTGACACCAGGAGGGCTTTACTCAGTGCTCTGCTGTTTTCCATTAGTTCTAGAGAAAAGGTGGCAAACTGAGCAAAGCATAACATAGAATGGATTTTGACCCATTGGCTGCCAGTTTAATTGCACAGCATTAAATCATTTCATCTAATTGGACAAGGTGGAAAAGAATAGTACAGAGATGTGGCAGACAAAAATCTAATTAAATCTGTCAGGAGAGAATTATGGGCTGGATATAAAGAAATGAAGTGCTAAATTATGCCTATCTGGAATCTGACCCTTTGTTTCTAAAACAGGAAAATATTGTTAAGAGGTGTTGAAACTAGAAAGCAGTCTTTCAAATAGTAAATGGGAATAGTAAAATCTGTAAAATTTCATGTAGTAGGAACTGAAGTAAAAAAACTACAAGAATTCCCTCTCACACTAAAGTCTCTGGGGCAGATTCACTGATCTCTGCAAGCAAAAAAAGGAACAGAGTATCTGCAAAGTCCTCATGGAGTCAATATAGTAGTAGAAGAAAAAAAGAGCCTGGAGGACTCTCAGGCCTTGTTTTTGTCTCTGCCACATACCAACCGTGTGATCTTGGTCAAATCAATGAGCTCCCTGTGCTCTTGACTAATCAGTGGAGTTTTTCTGTAAAGCTGAGGGGGGAAAAAAAATCCTCAGCTCCTATTTCTGACTTGGTCTGCTGGTCTTGTACTTTTCCATAGGTCCTGAACAAATCAGTAGCATGCAGGGAAGGTTACTTAAAGGTTGATTGTCAAGTACTTTTGTATCTTTGGACAAAAGGCTCCCCGTTCCAGTGCTACATGTTACTAATTTTATGAATGGCAATTAGGATTTAGAGCATTACTGAAACATCAGTGGAACCGAAAAAATAATGCTACTGAGGACTCCATAAACGTCATCCACTGTTGTTGTTGGGTTTTTTTCCTGTCCTTTAAAGCAAACCCCAAAACTTGCCATTCACTGAGTTGGAATAAACTGTCAGTTTTTTAATGTGAAGTGGCAGGATGTGTCCCAGAGGCAGTGGGGGATCTGGGTTTGCATTGGCAAGATTTACGATAAGGGATTCGCATGAGTGCTGAGGCTAAAGGAAGATAAATCCCCAAAGGCAAATTCTACCAATAATTGAATTACAAAGCCATTATCGTGTGCTGAACAGAGCAACTTTATAGCTCTATTGTGACAGGAAAAAGCTTGTTAGAATATTTATGTTCATAGGACAACTTTGGCATAAGGATCTCTGAGACTATGTTCTCCCTTTCACCTGCCTGTTGCAGCCAATTAGTCTTTCTGTGTAGTGCATTGTATGTTCAGATGGATGCATGTTGAAATTGAGGCTGGGGAAAAGGAATGCTGAAGGTCAGGAGACACCTCAAAATACGTGTGTTAAGCACAAATACAGCTGCAAAATGCAACTGGAGTCTAATGTCCAGAAATAATTGGCACAGGTTGCAGGAAGGGGAAGAGAGAGAGCAGAGAGGCAAATGAACATTTTTAATGATGAGGGGTCAAGTGGGATTTTCCAAGTCACGTGTCAGGTTTTTGTTTGGTATTGCACTGTTGCACTGCAGCCACTTCTAACCTACTCTTATTCAGAGTTGATAAGCTCAAAATAGTGAGGATTGTGTGGATATTTCACCCGGCTTAGTAGAGTCATGCTGCTATCTGTCATGTATCTGCCATCCATTGCTGCATGAACATGCACTCGTTTCCACCCAAAAGAATGTGAGGGATGGTCGTAGGAGTTCTCATTCTGCACTTGTTCATTTCCCCTGAGACATGGGAAAGCTGCATAACATCTCTGTCCCCATATAAAGAATGAATGACTTTCACACTGGTTCTGCCTGTGAAAAGGGCATAGTAGCATTTCTGTTCTTCCAGCCTTTTCATTCTGGGATATTTACATTGAAGATACTATAAAGTAACATTGTTGTTTATTGGTCAGCTTAAAAGACCCCAACCAGCATGTATGATACAAGGAATACATATGAAAAGTTTGCCATCAATTTGTTTTTGTCCAGGTAGTCCCAGATACAGAGTGACTGTCTGAAGTCAAGTATTCAAAACCAAAGGCACCCAAAGATACTTTTCAGAGTGCACAAACCCTTGAGATGGAGCCCTTATTGTCTGGTGCTTTGAGTTCTTTCTTTACACAAAATGGTAGTTTGAAATTAAGTACACCAAGTGGAAGCTTTTTCTGTCCTCACAATGATGCCTTTTTGCAGTCCTGAGTGGTCTGATTGCTTTGCATGCGTCATCAGTTCCCAGCATCCATAAACAATTGCTTTTGTCCCTAGAAGTGAAAAAAGAAGGGGTGGAAACCCCATGATAAACAGGGTCTCTATTGAATTTCCTTGGCTCAGAAGAGCTGACAGGCCAAGGAAGCCAAGGTTTTAGAAATGTTTCAGACAGAGAGATGGCCAGGGGCTGGTCACTACAGAAATATGCCAGCTAATGTGTGCTGTGTAGTGGGCAGTGCCAGGCTACTTTTGTTTAGTTCAGCCTAGTTCTAAACCAGAGGATGATTTGGGGTCTTTTCCAGTGCTGCTTTTCACAGTGAGTATAAAATCTACAGTTCTGCAATTACTGCATTGCAGCCAGGGTGATTGATTTGTGAAGCCCTCAAGTGAAAATGACTGCTTAGCAGATTTGATAGTGGTTAAAATTTTAGGAAGCAACTTTGCATTAGGACTGTAGGGGTCCTACATTTTTCATAATGTGAGCCTTTTCTGTGTAAAAGCAGTGATCCCAGTGCCTTGCACTCCCCTTGGCTTTATTAAATAATTTTCCTAAAAGATTTTTTTTTCTGTTTTCCTTTTCTTTTCCCCTCAAACATTCAGACAATTATACCAACAAACCACAAAAAGCTACTAAGCAAAAAAAAAAAAAAAA
>WBNM01041347.1:35657-126209 GCA_013399055.1 Ramphastos sulfuratus
AAAAGGCACCACTCAGAAAGTTTTGTAATCATGTCCATGGTTTACTGAAGCTTCAGGGAGTATTACAGAAAGCCTGAGGTCGAAGGGATGGACAAAGGGCGTGCAGGAGTTTTGCCATAAAGTGAAAACATGGACTGCAGCAAGAAGAAAAGTTTTTGGCTGTATTAGTGGCTACTCTCAAAGAGTTGGTGCTGAAAGGGAACAATAGAATTGTGAAATACAAGAAGGTGCTGCTGGCAGTTGCTCAGAATAGGGCATGGCTGTTGAACTGCTGTTTATTTTTAGAGGAATTTCTGAGAGAAATCAGTAAGTGAATAGGTCCTGAAGTGGTGTTCATCTGTACCCTTTTTCTTTGTAGGGTGCTCAGTTTAAAAGCTATCAGATGTGCAGTGCTTTTCCATCCTTAGCTTATGAAGTGACCAGGTTGCACTAACAGAAAAATAATGAAGTAGAGGAGCCAGTTGTGATTCTATGAGTTAGAAACAATGAGTTTGAGGATTTTGTGTTATCTATGGCAAATCCCAGCATGGAGTTTCCTTCTTCCACATGTGAAACTTGTATTTGTTAATCAGTCTAGGTTTTTCAGTAAGACTCTTCAGATTCAGTCATCAGTCAGAACTGGAATTTCTTTGTAATCAGTTAGGTTTATGCATTTAGTTTCATACTGATGCCACAGACCTAATAATATGCTTGGAAAAGTACATTGTCCTCAGCTTCTAAGGATGATCCCTTTTTCCCCCAACCAAAAGCCAAGAAAACCCACTCGTAGTGTAGTTGCATGCTCAGTAGTGTTGACATACTAAAACTGTAAGATTTCTGATGTATATGCCACAGTTCCTAACACCTTACTTGCAGCAGGTGTTTTAAGAACTGATTGTCCACTGCCTGTAAAAGGATATGTCTGTCTTCCTACAGAGGGCATCTTCTCAGGTGCAGTGCAACCAATAGCAAAGCATTTATCTCGTGTGTATTGTCATTGTCATCAGTACTGTATTTCTGATTGCCTCCTAGGATTTTACATGCCATATAGTAGATCATTAAGCGGAGGTAAGCTGTGTAAAATACTACTCTCAGAGACAAAATAGCTCAGGATGTTCTCTTTCCCCTTTGCTTGCAATCCACAGTTTATCCATTTTTAAATGCAGGAAATAAGCATATTTCAGGTCTGTTGTGTTACCTGCTTTGGGACCTTTATGAGATTACATGTAGGTGTCTGTATTGTAGGTATCTATTTAGTGAGAGAGACAAACCTTTCTATGATAAAGTTTATCTTCTCTCAAAGTCTTATCTAACCCCATTCAGATGATCCACAGCTTGAAACTACCTGTTTCTCCTCATTGCCTGCAAAAAGAGTTGAGTCTGATTAAATCACAGTTAAATATCTATAGCATATAACTGGGTTAGAAAAGTGTCACTTCTTGTGGCTTTTCAGGTTGTATGGAGGGATATGTAGAGAAATATTACAGGCTGCCATGGAACAAGACAGCATGATGCAAGGAAATGTGACATCAAAAATTTCTGGTCAACATGATCTCAGCAGGATCCAGATGGGAGTGATACATTTCTAGATGTCAGATGTGTACAGCTAATATTGATTTGAGTAGTTATGTATTTGTATTTTGCCTGTCCTTTGCAACCAATTGTTCAGGTTATCATTTAATATTATGGACCTGACGGTGACCTCGTGCTGTCACAAGTAAATTAAACCCATTATATATCAAAGCTCTGAGATGTGTGTTTTCTAAGATAGGGAGTAAGATCTGGCAAGCAGGAAGACCTGGACATGATTCTTGACTCTACCTCAGATATCCTGCTTGACTTCAGGAACTCCCTTAGAGTCTCTGGGCCTTAGCTTTCGTCTTTGTCATCACATTTCTAATTTGCAGGGGTTAGGTGATATCAAAGGAAAGGTGGGCCTTGAGTAGATGAGTAATGTTTATTGCCAGTCATGTTTCAGCCATCCTTGCTCTGTACATCCTTGGCACAATTGATGGCTTAATTCTACTCTGAGCCGAAGCTTCTGCAGTCTCAGTACTCTCTGTCATAGTGTGACAGTAAGTAATATGCAGGTCACTATAGTTGTAGCCTTCTAACTCTCAGGGCTTGGTGGGTCCAGATGTTTATATGCTACTTTTAAGACATTCAAGACTTTGATATAAATTTTGGCTCATATCACAAGTGAATGCAACAATGACAATCACATCCCATCCATCAGTGAGATGTCTCTTTCTGAGTTAGCCAACTTTGCCTAAGAAGCAATAGAGGTGTTTCTTGGGGTCAGAATAGCACTGTGGAAAGGAGAATCACAAAGCACCTGACTGAAAACTCAGAAGGCTTTAACTAGGCCAACAAGTTCTTTGCTGGATGAATACCATTGTTTTGTGTCACTGAAGAGACAGTGTTCAAATCTATGGAATATAATCCTTGTTTCTTTGTAGAGTTCACATTCCCATGGGGATCTGTGAGGTCAGGAGGAGGAATGCACAGACAAAGCTGTGCTCTGCCTTCTGCAGTAGCTTAGTTCCAGGTGTGATTAAATAAGCTCCCTTGAATAAACAGGAATAAAAAGGAGATATGCCAAATTACAAGCTTAGTCCTTCTGCAGTTTTTTATAGCTGTTTGTCACTGATGTCTATCTATCTTCAACTAAATTGTAACTAGCAGGCCCAACGTGTTGGCCCTAAATCTGCTGATGATAGCAGATAAACGAAAAATGCCATAGGAAGTTACTCCCTTCCCACCCACCTGGTGTCAGTTATCAAGAAGAATAGATTTGAAATGGAAGTTGAAGGTTTAGGAGAAAAAGACCTTGCCATAAATGTTATTAAATGTGGAGGAGGTGAAAGCAATGCTGGCTTAGTCTTTTCTGAAACTTCCAGTCTGCAGCAAAGGAGAATGAAAAAAAAAAACCAACCCAAAAAACACCTTTTTAGCTAGAGAATTGATAAGAGATTTTGTGGAGCAAAGCTAAGGATTAATCAGGACACAAATAGTCTTGTTATTGTTAACATTTTTATAATGGTTATTAGTTAATGTGCATAATGATTAAGGGCTGGAGCTGCCCCTGATTGCAGTCAGTGGGAAGTGAATTAAGGTCTAAGTCACTGTTTGAACCTGACTCTTGATTTCCTGAAAAAATAATGAGACTTTGAACAGGGCAGCATCTAATTTGTCCATCACTGGAGGAGAATGTTTCTCTTCCTTCGTGCATCTATTAACTTGGAGGACAGATGGCTAAGAAGAAACTGGTTGTTTAGCCCTTACCCTTAATCTAGGGTTATGACAAGGATGATGGGACCAAGACCAGAAACAAGGTTGATTGTCAGGGATGCTGCTGCAGGAAATCTGCACATATTTGCAGTCAGTACAGCCATAATTCAGAATTTCTATCAAACTACTTGCCATTTGCACTGCCCCAGGGAGTTGTCCAGGCCAGCAGTGGAAAGAGAGCATGAGACCATAAACCCCTTATTTTCAGTGCTCCATGTCTTTATGTTGTGGCTTGTTAATTCAGAGTGAACTAATAGTAATTTTCTGAGTCACTCTGACATTTCTTTTATTAATGGAACAGATCAGAAGTGATAAAATGTCTCAGGATCTGATTTTTCCCCCCCATTAATCTCTTAATTAATGAAGGGATATTGATCATTAAGAGTGTCAATTAAGAAAATGCTCATAAAATGTCCAATAAAAAGGAGTAGCTATAACTAGCATGCTGGCAAATGCAATTAGTTAGTCTCCTGTAGCCCACCCTGAACTGAAATTCAGCCTTCTGACCAAACCAGGAAACACATCAAAATGCCAAGCACCAACACAAGCAGAAACAAATCTTCAGACCCCATCTGGAGTACTGTGTGCAGTTCTGGAGCCCCCAGCACAGGAAGGACATGGAACTATTGGAGCGGGTCCAGAGGAGGGCCACGAAGATGCTCAGAGGGCTGGAGCAGCTCTGCTATGAGGACAGGCTACAGGAGCTGGAGCTCTTCAGCCTGGAGAAGAGAAGGCTTCCAGGAGACCTTAGAGTAGCTTTCCAGTATCTGAAGGGAGCCTACAGGAAGGCTGGGGAGGGACTGTTGACAAGGTCTTGTAATGACAAGACAAGAGGCAATGGGTTTGAACTGGCAGAGGGAAGATTTAGACTGGATGTTAGGAGGAAGTTCTTTACAGTGAGGGTGATGAGGCACTGGCACAGGTTGCCCAGGGAGGTTGTGGCTGTTCCCTTCCTGGAGGTGTTCAAGGCCAGGGTGGCTGAGGCCTTGTGTGACCTGTTCTAGTGGGAGGTGTCCCTGCCTCTGGCAGGGGGTTGGAACTAGATGATCCTTGAGGTCCTTTCCAACCTTACCATTCTATGATTCAGGGGCAAAGAAGTGAAGGGGGTAGAAATAAAGAACTCGTAAGTACGATGGCATTAATATATAATTAAATGGTAGAACTTCTTTCAAATTTTCAAGTTTATTTTAGCAAAAAAATCCAAAATGCTGTCAAAATGAAGAGCTTTTTCTTGTGAATATGAGTTGAGGTCCAACTTAACAGGATCTCCCGTGGAATTAATATCTCACAGATGCATGATATCTGTTATTTTTAATATCTTTATATCAATCTGTCTTCCAGGTCTATGATGGGGTCTGGTAGAGAGCCTGATCTTGTGCACTTGGAGGCAAAGACAGTGGATGGTCGTAAGTACATCATCTTCCAAATACTGTGGTGTTCTGGACTGACCTCATATTCTTTTAACCACACAATATTGTGTTGAAAATCTGATTTCTCTTTAGCAATTCATTCATTTAACATGAGGGATTTGACTGCTCCAAGGCAGGTCTGTCAGCAAATAAGTTTTTCAAGCAGAGCAAAAACTTGGGATTAACAGGCTGTGAAAGGATGTGATAGGTAGTAAGCAGTAATTGGACTTAGTATATAACGCACTTCACTTGCTTCCTACCTGATTTTCCTTCATGGGAAGATGGCATTGGAGAGAAGTTCCTGCATCACAGTGTGGGTGCTGTTGTTTCACACAGTGCATAGTATCACCTTCTTCATAGCATTGCAGTTTTAACAGAACAGGAATACTCTTAGGGTACTACCTTTGAAAATACCTCATTTCTCTTACACTAGAAACCTTTTAATGACCAGTCTAAATGTATTCTTCACTGTTCCTGCTTGTCCTGTCATTGTCCTTCACTTTCATCAGCTTCTCTCCCTCCCTGCATTGCCTCCTGAGGTGCTTTTCTCCACTCCAGGAGCCTCCTCTCCTAATTGGCTCTAAATTCTCTCAGGCACCCTAAGCCACCCGCTGGCCTTTTCTCCTCCCACCCCATGCTTTCTCAAGATTTATCTTTGAGCTCCGCTGCCTTTGCAGAACTTCCTCCATGGATTTATTTTCCACAACACTGGATTCCCCCAGGCAGGCAGCAAGCTGAAAGCCTGGCTGCCAGAGATCTAGTCACTGTCAGTCTGTATTTTTTCCTCCATAGGTAGCCACTTTGCTGCAACATAATAAGCAGATTTTTACCACTTCCAATACATAAGTATTAACCATGCAGTCAATTAATTTCTTTTAAAATGCATAAAATTCTTCAGTGAGTTGTACTCCTAAATGCAGTGATGCTGCTTTGTTGGGGCTATTCAGTCTGGAGAAGAGAGGGCTCTGGGGAGATTTTATTGTGGCCTTCCAGTATCTGAAGAGGGTCTACAGGCAAGCTGGTGAGGGACTTTTCTAGGGATGTTGAGTAGAGCTTTGACTTAGGGGGAATGGAGCAAAACTAGAAGTGAGTAGACTTAAACTGGATGTTAGGAAGAATTTCTTCACCACATAAGTGAAGAGACACTGGTACAGGTTGCCCAGGGAGGTCGTGGAAGCCCCATCCCTGGAGGTTTTTAAGGCCAGGATGGATGTGGCTCTGAGCAACCTGATCTAGTGTAAGGTGTCCCTGCCCATGGCAGGGGGGTTCGGACTAGATGATTCTTGAGGTCTCTTCCAGCCCTGACAATTCTATGATTCTATGAAAAATGTGTATTTTGACACTGGAAACTTTAGAACTGTCTGAAAAGATAACTGAAAGGTCATATTTTTTTTAACTCTCTGCAATTTAGCATGAAAGAGAATTTTTTGGAAGATGAATTTTGAGAAGAAACAGTTGCGATAGAAACCATAAAGTTTTAAAGGTCTTTCAGTTTCAAGATCTGCAAGATTAGTAAAAGCAAAAGAACATGGTATCTCTATTTCCTATAATTTGTCATCTCTGATTATTATATCTCCTCTCAATTTCACTTACCTGAATGTGGTGGCAAGGCTGGAGACAGGAGGCTATTTCTCAGGACATGCTAAATGAGAATGAAATACACTGACAGGACAGCGTCTGTTTTCAGGACCAAATGTTACTGTTAGCTATTAAGCATTAAGAATTCAAGGTCACAGAATCACAAAATATCTTTGGCTGGAAGAGACCTTCAAGATCATCTAGTCCAACCTTGATGAGGTCATTGAGATGAAGTACTACAAATGGTGTTTAAGAAGCTGTATTTTGGTGATGCTTTTGATGGATGTTCAGCTATCAGTGGGCAGAAAATGTTCCCTGCTCTAAATCACACAGAATTACACAGAATTAACCAGGTTGGAAAAGACCTTCTAGATCATGGAGTCCAACTTATCACCTGACACCTTCTAATTAACTAAACTGTGGCACTAAGTGCCTCATCATTTCTGGAGCCCCGAGCACAGGAAGGACATGGAACTGTTGGAGCGGGTCCAGAGGAGGGCCACAAAGATGATCAGAGGGCTGGAGCAGCTCTCCTATGANACCTTTAACGATCTTGTTTGAGACCTTAGACTGTAGTAGTAAGAACACTTAGCAGAGTTAGAGCCCATTTCTGCAACAGGCTTCTTGAGTGCTTAACAAATTAGTAAGCTTTATTACAGCTCATAAGGTGGAAACTAAAATACAGATAGATGAACTGTGAGACCACTGAGGAATCAGACATATTAGGCAAGAATTGCAGAACAGAAATGTATTGCTCATTAGCTGAGCTCTAGTAACTGACTGCCTATATTGTCTTAGTTGTGAGGCAACATGACTTTTTCTGTTCAGATAGTGGC
Organism: Ramphastos sulfuratus; assembly: GCA_013399055.1. NCBI lineage: Eukaryota > Metazoa > Chordata > Aves > Piciformes > Ramphastidae > Ramphastos > Ramphastos sulfuratus. The sequence continues at coordinate 42,751 of WBNM01041347.1, forward strand.
AAAACTACTAATGTAAATATCATGGTGTTGTCAAACCTTCAGCTCTTGGTGACTCTTCTTGCAAACCAGTTGTTTGAGCAAAACTTCTGCTCATGGGTCAAGAGGTCCCCAAATCAGCTCATTCGCCATAGGAAAATATGTTGGATTTTGCCATTGCTCTTTTGTGACTGTTGTTCCCAGGAGCATTGCTGTCTGGCAGAGGACTACAGTGAGTATCAGGAAGTAGTAACCTTGGGATATGTCATGGCGTTTTTTGCCAGAAGACTTTTGGTAGCACAGCAGGTCACAGCATTTTGATGCTAAGGAAAGTGATGAGTGTGCATATGATCCATTACTCTAGTTGCCATGACCAGCTTGGTATATTCATATCTCTTGGCTCCTAGAGACTTCTTTTAAGTACTAAATCAGTCTCCTTTTCCTGGATAAAGTAACCATGATCCTCCAGAGAATGAACAAATCTTTTTTCTCTGGAAGGAAGCAAGTGTGTTGCTGCCAGTGTGGTGAAGTGTACTGAGGTGACAAAAACACCCTTCTTTCAAGCTTAGGATAATTTGCAAATATTTTCAGTGAGGGTTTTTTTTGTGTGTTTTGTGGTTGTTTGGATTTCTTTTTTTTTAATATTCTTGTATTTCTTTATTTATACTTTGTTTGGAATATGTCTCTTGAGAGTTAACCAAGCGTAAACATTCAATAAAGGGATTACATTTGAGAAGCAGATTTGCCCAAAAAAAAAAAAAAAAAAAAAAAGCAGGGAGGAGGAGGGAAAGAAAGAAAAGTTGTGTGGAAACAACTGCACAACCTGTACAATAAAAGATCCTAAAGAAGAAATAAAAGTGCTAAGCAAATACCTGCAGAACTCAAAATGAGTAAGGCGAACCACCTCGTTGTGCTTGGTATCTTTTGCAGGAGAAGCTAAGTAGTGCAACTGCAGCTTTAGGTAAGAAGTAGAAATGGCAGCAGAGTACATACAGTGTTAGCCAAGCAGGGTTGTTAGAGAACATCTCTCAGCATTCACAGAATCACACAGCATCACAGAATTAACCAGATTGAAAAAGACCTTTGAGATCACCAAGTTCAACCTATCACCTAACACCTTCTAATTAACTAAACCATGGCACTAAGTGCCTCATCCAGCCTCCTTTTAAACACTTCCAGAGATGGTAACTCCACCACCTCCCTGGGCAACCTATTCCAATGCCAATCACTCTTTCTGTGAAGAACTTCTTCCCAAGATCCAGCTTAAACCTGCCCTGGTGCAGCTTGAGACTGTGTCCTCTTGTTCTGTCACTGGTGAAGAGATCAACCCCCGCCTGGCTACAACCTCCTTTCAGGTAGTTGTAGAGAGTAGTATTAGTAGTATTGGACTTCCCCTGATAGAACAACAATAACTCTCTTATAACTGCTCCCTGATTATGGTCTGTCTGTGAATTTTATTTATCATGTTTATATACATAATGTAAAAGGTTGACAGGGCCAAATATAGGAGTCTCTTAGCAGGCATAAATCAGTATAACCTCAGAGGTGTATTGATTTACATCTGCTGAGGATCTGGCTAGCAATTTTGTACCTGAGTGCACATTCTCCTTTTTTTTTTTTTCCCTTTTCATAGAATAATAGAATGGTAAGGTTGGATGGGACCTCAAGGATCATCTAGTTCCAACCCCCTGCCATAGGCAGGGACACCTCCCACTAGTACAGGTCACTCAAGGCCTCATCCAGCCTGGCCTTGAACACCTCCAGGGAGGGAGCAGCCACAACCTCCCTGGGCAACCTGTGCCAGTGTCTCACCATTTTTCTCCTTGGAATCAAAAAATATCTGATCTACTTCTGAACACAGTGTGTGTCTTAAAACTAGGGTGCAGGTAGTGGTGAGCAAAGCGTGTACAAACTGTGCAGTGTAGTTGTACTGTTGGAGACAGATTCGCATGGCTAATCGTTGCCATTTATGATTTCAGTTCCGTTGTGTAAATTGTGGAGAGCATCATGCAACTTTTTCATCTTGTCAAATGTAATGGGTTTGCTTATTTTTGAAAGGCTTCAGGCCCAGTCTGAGTTAAACTGGGACTGGGAGCACAGTGGTAAAATGGATTTTTCTGTTTGGAAGAAGTTCATATGAACCTTATCACATATTTCCATTTGTACACTTGGGTATCCCTGGTGTTCCACTTTGATTTTGGAACAGGATCAAAGGCAAGCCAGCAAAGTCAGCAAGAATTGTGATTTTTTTTCTTCTTGCCTGGTTTCAGGTCAGCACCTCAGTGAGACAATTAATCCCCTACAGTTCTTAACCACACGATAAGCTTCTCTTTGTTACGCTCCCAACAATAGTCAGCAGGCAGAGCGAATGGTGCAAGTTAAATCTAGATTTGCTCAAATGCAGCTTGAAGGGCTTTCAGAAGCTATATAAACTTAATGACATGTGGGTTTTAGGTTTATAAAGAATACCCAAGGCCTGAAAGATCCTTAATTAGTCAGCTTATCTGACTTGAGCTAGGAAGGGTTATCCCAGTAAGGCCTGATTCAAGCTAATTGACATGGGAGGTAATTTTTATTCGTGTGATGCCTACTGATGAATCCAGATGGTTGAGCATTAGAAGGATTCATTCCTAGAAGGCATTTGGTGACTAACTGGGTGTACCCACTAGCCCTCCAAAGGGTGACAAAACTCAGAGGATGTCTAAGTGACAGTTTCTGTAGATGCAGATCAAGAAAACCAATTGTTCCACATTAACTTACGTAGATAGATTCCAATTGATTTTGTGTAAAATTTTTAATGTTTATCCTTTATCCTTCTCTTCTTTTTTTTTTTTNNNTTTTTTTTTTTTTTTTTTTTTAGTGAGTGAAAGAAGTTAAGGGATTTTCTGATGTGCTGGTAAAAAGTTAGAGAGCTCCTGTTATTTAAAAAGTACTTTTGTTTCCTTTACTTTTCTTCTGCTCTCCTGCTTTACACAGCAGCTTTTCTTATTGAAAGGTAATTTAGATGCTGCTGTGGTTGTAGGTAAGACTAAAGCCTCACCTAGGGTCAGCAGTTATGCTCTGCTTGCTGATCAGCAGGGCCTGAGCATCTTACCAATAGTATCTTAATCACAAATTTATGCTAAGAATTTAGTTTCTGTTTTCCCTGAACATTGTGAAGAAGAATAAAATGGAACTATGGAAAAAAAAAAGAGTGATCAACCTAGTTGGACTCAATGATCTCAGAGGTCTTTTCCCACCTGGTTAATTCTGTGATTCTGATTCTTCTGCTGGCATAGCTAGAGTGGTGAATTCCCATAGTGCCCGCTGCACAATGCCCCAAACCACCCTGTTCAGTGGTTTGTTTTTTTTTTCCCTGATTGTGATTAATATTTTTTTTCATGATCATGATTAGTATTTGTCCTGGGGAACGACATCTGTTAATCTCTCTAATTATATCTTTGTGCGATAAATGGCAAAGGGTATCCTTCCTCAGGTGAAAAAAAGACTCCTGACACTGACATACAATGAAGAAATAGTGGCAGCAGGATAAAACCACATTTGTGAGTAATTAGTAAAATGGGATAACTGATCATCATTACTGGATAAATGCCTTGGAGTTGCTGACTCCTGGAGAGTTGTGAATATATTCCCATACCATAAACATTTCAGTAGTCCACATACAGACCAGATGAAAATGGATAAAGAACAGCTATGTTGTGTCTTTAGATTTAGAGTATGGGAGAATGTTTGATTACATTGTATAACTCATTGCTGTGGGAGAATGTGGAGGCTGAAGGTGTATTTAGACTACCAAGGCACCTGGACAAATTCTTGCAACCATTTATAGGCTTCTGTTGTTAGTCACTGTTGGAAAGGATTTGCAGCTCTGGATCTTTCAGTGAAACATGTTACTGCCATGTTTTTAAGATTCACAGGATCACAGAATGTTAGAGGTTGGAAGGGACCTTCATAGATCATCAAGTCCAAACCCCCTGCCAGAGCAGGACCATAGAATGTAGTGCAGGTTGCACAGGAATGCATCCAGACAGGACTTGAAAGTCTCCAGAGAAGGAGACTCCACAACCTCTCTGGGCAGGCTGTTCCAGTGCTCTGTGACCCTTACAGTAAAGAAGTTCTTCCTCACGTTGAGACAAAACTTTCTGTGCTATAGTTTATACCCCATTACCCCTTGTCTTATCACAGGGCACAACTGAGAAGAGTTTGTCCCCTCCCTCTTGACTGCCAGCCCTCAGGTATGTATAAACATTGATTAGATGCCTTCTAAGTCTTCACCAGACCAAAAAGCCCCAGGTCCCTCAGCCTCTTCTCATAAGGCAGTGCTCCAGTCCCTTAATCATCTGTGTAGCCCTCCCTTGGACTCTTTTGAGTAGATCCCTGTCCCTCCTGAACTGGGGAGGCAAGAACCAGGTGAAGTTTCACCAGGGCAGATTAGAGGGGGAGGAGAACCTCCCTTGATCTGCTGGCCACACTCCTGTGAATGCAGCCCAGGATCCCATTGACCTCCTTGGCCACAAGGGCACATTGCTGTCCGTGGATAGCTTGTTGTCCACCAGGACTCCCAGGTCCTTCTCCACAGGGCTGCTCTCCAGCAGATCACCTCCCAGCCTGTGCTGGTGTAGGTTATTGTTCCTTCCCAGGTGCAGGACTCTGTACTTATCCTTGTTGAACCTCATTAGGTTCACCTTTGCCCAGCTCTCCAGTATGATACATTAAGGTTCATTAGTTATAGGATGCCAGTCATCCTTCCAAAGCAGAAACTGTCCCTAATGTCTAAGCTGCTCAATAATAATTTGAGATACTCCATAGTAAATCTGGAAGGCAAGTCTTAAATTAAATGGATGCTCTTTGCCTAAGCTCCTGATCTGTCCATAGTAAATTTATTTGTAGAGAGAAGAATACATTCCTTGGGTTAAAGACAAGTAAAAGAAAAATGAGACATTTACAGTGAATATTATATCTGACTATCCTTGTGTTCAAATAATGGTTTTGAAGGATATACATGCAAGCTTAGACTGAAAAGTAGTGACCTATACGGTTTGATGTCTCATCCAAAATAACATTAGGCAACAAAGTGTCCTGAAGAAAGCCCTACTCTGCTTTAGGAAGGGATTTGAAACATGCCTCTGTACTTTTGCAGAGGTCCACCAACCTCCATTAACCACCACCAACCTTCCATCTCCACCAGCTGAGCCAAGGAATGTCTTTGGGACAGGCTGGATGAATTTCCCTGGAGAACATATCATCACAGAGTTTGATCTAAACAGAAAATTCTAAAATACCTCATGGTACAGGGTCCTCCTGGCTCTTAACTTTTTCTGAGTTATCATTTGCAATTCTCTTCACTGAAACAGATTAATTTTGTTGAAGGATTCCCTTACAAGATGTCTCCTCCATTCTTGTGTTCTGTGACTTTTCATGCTTCCTCTTTAGAAACAGCTGCCGTTCTCCTCACAAAAATCTTACTGTAGGTGTCTAAACCTGACAAAATCCAAGTGTCTGGGGGTGTAAGAGCTAGGACTTGCTGTATGCTTCTCTCCAGGCACAGCATGACTTTGTTGTTTGTGTACTAAAAACAGAAGCCATTGTTGGATGTGAGGGTTTTGGAAACGAAAAGCATAATGTCCTAATTACCTATGGCAGGGAAAACATCTGTGCAGGAAAACTAATGAAATTAATTCCAGAGCTTAGCAACTGAGTACATTAATTGACATTAATTAATGCTAAATTACCAAGCTCTGCCAATGGAATCATATAAAATGTCCATGAGAATCAAATGCCAAAACAAAATCCTTGAGTTAATGCGAGCATAGCAAAACTTCCCTTAGGAAAAAAAGAGGGATGCAGGCACTGCAAGAAGCCTGCTTTTCCTTCTTTCTGTCTCCCATAGCAGAGGGAGCTTTTCTCAGTCTGCACATCTCAGGGTTTGGCTGCTTGGAAGATTAGCTTAAGCAATTTCAGAGCTCTGCCCTTTAGTAGTTATTACTGGCATTTTAGAATTGAAGCCATGGAGAATTGCACTGTAAAAGTTCACAGGAATTGCCTTAGTAAATCTTCATCAATGGTACAATCACTGCTGCACAGACTTCTGCGATCACAGCAGAAATAGACATAGTCCCCATTCCTCCATTAAAACGGGACTGAAAAAACTTCAGTCACCTGTAATGGATGTCAGCCTGGCCTACTCTTTAAAAGCTCTTCTGGAGGAGATTCTTTAATTTGCTGGCTGAGCTCAGCAGCCTCTGTGCTGTTACCTCCCTTTGCTCTCAGGATAGATAACCTTTTTTCATGGGAAGTAAGACAGCACTGCAGTCTACCTCCCACATAGTCAGTGTACCAAGGAAGTAAAAGGAAACAGGAGTGGTGTAGGGTAGGAAACAGGTCTGATCCCATCTTATGCTGGGTGATTCAATCTCGTATACAAAAAGGTACCTAATCTTGCTGACAGCTCAGATTATGGCTGGGGCAGCCATTTCAATTGATACTGCTTTGTTCAAGCTCAGGATTAGCAGGCATTTCACTCGGGAGCCTTCTTCAGGCAGAATGAAGCCTCACCTGGGGTACCGTGTCCAGCTCTGAAGACTTCAGCATAAGAAAGACATGGACCTGTTGGAACTGGTCCAGAGGATGGCACAAAAGTTATTAGAGGGCTGGAACACCTACCTTGTGAAGACAGGCTGAGATTGTTCAGCCTGGAGAAGAGAGAAGGCTCTGGAGAGACTTTGTAGTGACCTTTCAATACTTAAAAGGGCCTTCTAAGAAAGACAGGGATAGGCTCTAGGCTGTTGCAATGGGAAAAGAGGTAATGATTTTAAACTAAGAGAGGGAAGATTTAGACTACATGTAGGGAAAAATTTTTTTATAATTAAGGCTGCGAAACTCTGGAACAGGTTACCCAGAGAGTTGGGAAGTGTGCCAATCTTGGGAACTGTCAAGGTCAGATCGGGTAGGGTTTTGAGCAAGGTAATTTAGTGATGATGTCCCTGCTTATTCCAGGGGTATGGGACTAGATGACTTTTAAAGGTCCCTTCCAACCTGAACATGAAATTCTATGATTGTGAGGGCCCCTCCTTCTTGATACAATAGATGGAATTAAACAATAGTAAGAATGGTTGTGTTGCAGGTGAAGAGATGTGCTCTCTGTCTTATGACAAGGAGCAGGCATGCTGCACTACACGGGACTGTTGATCTTGGAGGAGGCTCTGGTCCCCTTCTCCCCTTCCTTCCTGAAAGCTGAGGGACAAAGGGTTGAGCAGCTCTGAAAGGGAACTTTCCTGAGCCGCCTGGATGAGCAGGCTTGGAGTTACATCGTTCCCTGCCCTCTCGTGGCTAATGTGGAAAAAAACCGAAGGGAAATGCATTTCAATTACACTTTCCAGGCTCTATTAATTAATGTTTTGCAGTGAACTGAGAAAGCACAAAATGTTATTAACTGCAGTGACTAATAATACTTAGCACTTTATATATTCCAAGAATTCTGCAAATACCAGGGTGAAATCAGCCTTCATCAAACTTTCCTGAAAGTTCGTTACCCTGCGTGTCTGTTTTAAGCAGAAGTCAACAGCCTTTAGAAGCAAGCGAAGAAATGTCAAATTAGGGGTTTTAATTAAAACCAAGATTAAATATGAGATGGTAACAATCCAGCCATTTCTATTTCGGTGTAAAATGCTACTTTTCTGATCAGAAGGCAGCAATTATAGCAAACAAGGGGCTGCACTTCTCCAGCAAGGAAGAAGATTAGAGGTATTTCTAACATTAATGCCCTGTAGTGTTTCTGCCATGTAAGTGCCGCTGCTAGAGTGCCAAAATACTTCTTCCTGTAAATCAGCTTTGTCATTAAACAAAGTGTAACTTCTTAATTGATCTGAAATAGCACAAATTGAATACTGAGAATCTAGTCCCTTGTTCGAGGATAAATTGCCACCATTAAGAAATTCAATTTGTTTTTCTTCAGGTGATGGATTATGAGATGAGCACCCTGCAGTATTCAGAATAGGAGATGAGGACATCCCATCCAGTGACAGTGGATCATTTAGGGCTGCATTTAGACCATTTAGTTTGAAACATATGACTGAGTGAAACTTCTAAGGCCTCTAGCTTCAAGAGAGTGTGGAATGCTTGCTCAGGTCTTCCAGAGTACACCTATGAACACAGTAAACAGAATTTTACTGTGTTTCAAGTAAAAACCCTGAACAGGAACTGATCTTTCTTCTTACTTTCCAAGGTGACCTGAATTACTCTGGAGAGTGTGAGTGCTGTAGCAAATAGAGAGGTGCATCACAGAAGGGATTCACAGTGGTGACACTATGGGGCAGGTATCCTCTGAAGATGGCCTCATATTTGTGTATGCTCTGGACCTTGGACTTGTTTTAAGTAAACTCAGCATGTGGCTTAGAAGAACCTGTCACACTCTACAGCTAATCCCACACTATGAGGATGACAAGGAAACTATAGAGAGTACCTGTGCTGCAGCATAGGCACAACTCTTCAGACCAGTAGTCACTTTTGGAGTCACATGCCTCAGACTGTTTGTTGTTTCTCTAAAGGATCCTTTATATCTCTGTTGTTCTCTCCCACATCTTTAAGCTTAACCCTGGGCAGCATCTATAGCAAACTCAGCAGGGTGGGTAACAGTGCTGAATGATACGCTCATGACTAAGTTTCTCTTAGACCTGAGCCACAAGCATCTCTCTGTGCCACCTTCAAATGCTGCCTCTGCTCTACTTCCAGCAGGGATCCACAAGACTAGAATGGAGTAATTGGATCAACTGTGCTGCCTCTCTCTTGGTATAAAGGAGCAATATGTATCTGAGGTAGGGTGGCATGAAAGGAATAGGAGTCTGAAACAGATGAAGAATGAAGAAACTTAACAGAAGAAAGTAATCAAGGGTGAATGTACAAGGGATGTAAGGGAAAGAAATGGTGTGTTACATTGAATGGATGGTGTAACTTCATGTCATGTGAGCAGAAATGCTGCCTCAGCATATGGATTTGTGACAGTAGAAATAATCTATGCTCAGGATCTCAAGTGTTGGGTTTTGTTCTTTACCTTTCAGATTCCCAATACATCACGTGCAAGATGCAGAACTGCAGTGAAGCCACTCGCAGCAAACCCTTTCCAGGCTATATTGATCATAATTCCCTGATTGTCCAGGATGATTATGTCTTTGTTCAGGTACAGAATCATCTCCTGCTTACTCTATTACTTTGTGTTCTTCTACACTCTCTTATTTTCACTTCCATTCGTTTACAAGTGTGTTAGCTCCAAACTCATCAGACAAGACTGGATCCAAATAATAATGGTATTAAGTGGTCGTAGCAGTTCTTTACAATGCTAAGAGCATTTGTTTTACCTCTAACATCTTGTTACTGTAGCTTTGCAGAGTTCCTGCCTGGAGCATCTACCCTGTGTACTGGAGTGTTCTGTGCCACTCCCTGCAGTCCCCTCAGTGCTGTAGGATTACTGCTGTAACCTCAACTGCTGTAACTTCAGGCTGAGGCTTGAAGTGATGTGTCAGTCTTTTGCTATTACCAGGGAGGAGACCGAAGCTTTTTGAGCATGAGAGGGAAACAGCAAAGGAGGGAAGGAGCCTGGGAAGAACCAAAAGAGGGGCAATCAGGCTTTGTTATTTTGCCTCAGTTGTGATTACAGTGAAAAGGCTGAAGATGAGATGTGCTCAGCCAAGCTGTGCTCTAGGTAAGAGCTAGTGAATAGGTCTGAACTACAGCAGGTTTCATTAGGCTGCTGCCAGTGTCCATTTACTAACAGCTGAAGAGGGCAAAAATAACAACAGAATTGCAGGAAACGTGGAGGTGAACTGGAAACCATTAGGACTAAACTGGTCTTCCAGGAAGTTTATATTCCGTCATGCATGGAGGTGGAGGAAAGAGAGAGGACCAGTGAGTTGATTAGTTGAGTTGATTGCTAATTACATTCAATTAATGAACTTGGTCATAAACACCAGTCTAAATTATCCACAAATAAATGTGGGACGTGATTTTTGTACCTAGTGTGTCTGAGGCATGAATGAAATGTTTATGTGATAAGGAAAACAGGAGCATAGTTCACTGCTCAGACATTTCTTATTTCAGAAAGGCTGTGTGTTTGTTGCTTGAGTGACACAGCTGGGAAATTTCTCATCCTGTGTGAACTGATGAATCACTTCATCACTGATGCCGTGGGTTTTGTGCTCTTCAAGATTGTTAGTGTTCTCTGTTCTGGCCTGGTGTTATTACACACCATAGACAAGCCTCAGCTGAAGTCAATGCTGGGGAGATTGTCTGCCTTCCTGGGTAGCCCTTGTATTTTGATACATTTCTCTTCCTATTTATAAACTGTTGTGCTGTCAGATTTCAGCTTTGTTCCCCTTCCATGCTGGCTTCATGGTGTAAGAAGGAGCCATGTGAGGAGAGGTAGCCTCTGTTCTGTTCCACTTTAATGCCCGGGGGGCTTTTCACAATTTTATATATTCAGAATGCTTCATGAGAAGTTTCCATGTAATATTTCAATCTGGAAAGTTCTTATTTTAATCCTTAAACTTCTCAGGATTCTTAAAGAGTAATAAACATAACAGGTCAAGGAGATGGTATTTGCAAAACATAAATAATTAACACATCTGTGAAATAATAATATTGGAATCCCTGGAAACAGCTTCTGCTGTCTTTAAAGTAGTCTATGGATTCAGTGTTGGCTGGTAATTTAAAAAGGGATTTTTCAAGTGGTTACATATGTTATCTGGATGTATCTGGAGCAGGATGGAGGTGCAGCTAAATAGCATGCCATGGCTGATGCCAGAAACTGCTTTATCCCTGTTCTTTAAACGATGAATAGCCCTGTACCAGACAGTAAAGGCTTGGAACAACTGATGAACACCCTTCTGCCCCACCCTCTCCTACCTTCCTTAAACTCCATCTAGCTTTTCTGCAACTAGGGCCTTTGAAATGACAATTAGACTAAAAAACATGAGGGTTAGAGAATGTGGCTTTATTTATCCTGCTACATTGTGTTTTATTTACAAACTCACACTGATAAACAATGCTTCTTGCCTTCCTTTTGCTTACTTTTGCTCAATTCCCTTAAAAAAAACAAACAAAAACCAACATTGAAGAGCTATAGAATAAGAAATAATTCTTATTTTATGTAATCTGGTATGAGCCTTGCCTTTGTGTATCTCAATAAGAAATAGTTCTTATTTTATATAATCTGGTATGAGCCTTGCCTTTGTGTATCTCACATTTTAAACTACCACAGTGCATATTGAAACACTTACTACTAAAGAAAAGTCTTGATAAGCCTGGATATCAGCCAATTAAAGCAAAGTTCTGCATGAAGAATCCCTTGGAATACTTGTTCTTCACTATCTTTCATCCAAGGATTTCAAAGTACTTTACAAACATTGATTATACTTCAGCAGCACTGGAAGCCAGATAACATTGACAGCTTGGTTTTTTCTTTCTATGTTTCACCTCTTTTAAATAAGTAGTAGGGAATGAAAACTCACATTTTTCTAACCCAGCATTTTCAAGGTCATACCACCAGTATTTAGGCACTTAAATAAATGTCCAGATGCACAGAAATACCAAATCAGCTGAGCCGCTCCTGCCTTAAGGAGCTGTGAATGCGTAGCTGATCTCATAACAGATGCATATGATGGCTTGTATGGGGCCATGCAGGAACCAAAGTTGGAGGCAGAAATAGAAATCAAGCATGATGACTGCTAATCTGCTAATCTAACCAATAGCTGGCATGGCAGCTCTGCAGATAGTGAAGAACAGACTTTTCGGTGGTAAGGCAGAGGAGAGTTGTGTTATCACCAGATGATATGATTGCCCAAGTAAAACCAGGACTTCACTTCCAACACATTTTCACCTGAAGTCCTGGCCTTTGTCTCCCCTTGCAGAAAATGGCATTCCTCTTGCTTTCTTTTTTGACTACTGTCAGTTAAATCACTTTTTTTTCCATCCACTGTAATAGTGCTGCGATTTTAAGCCATTGCCACCGACACCCTCTTGTTTCCCCTGACAGCTTTTGCTTGATATTTTTCTTGATAATTAATTTTTTTTTTTTTTTTTTAAATCTTGATGTTAACTTTCCTTCTTTTCTCATAGTTGACATCAGGAGGAAGACCACGGTATTACGTTTCTTATAGGAGGAATGCATTTACGCAGATGAAACTGCCAAAGTACTCCTTGCCCAAGGTAGGTTGATGTTGCTGGAATGCCAATGTGACCCCACAGGTATTTTGGTTGTAGAGAAGGTCTTGAAACCAGTAGAAGTAACTGCAAGCTGACATGCAATGAGTGAAAACATCATTCTTCTTTAACTGAACATTTGCAAGCAAGAAAGGGCTAACAACAAAGTCAGCAGTTCGGCTTGTCAAGGACATCAGCATGAAATGTAGATAGATACCACAGCCCTTGTCAATTACCATTTCTTTATGGTTAGTTAATTAAGTTTTGGAGGGGACTCTCTTTTTCTTCCCTCTTTTTTTTTTTTTTTTTATTGGTCTTAAAATGCCCTTCTCCTGTCCCTATCCTGTGTGAGTTGCTTTTTGTGCTGTGCTTCATTAGCAGATTTTAATGGGAACCAAGCAAAGAGATTCTTTGTGTGTCTGCTCCATATCTTCCCTAATTAAGAACAATGGTGAATTAGCATTGGAGCTTGAAAGGCTATTGCTGCCTTCTGGAGATGCAATTTTTTAAAAGATCTATATAAAATTTTAGCTCCATTTTAAAGAAATCACCATTTTGCAGCTAGGCTCTTAACAACTTCTTCATGACAAAGGATTTTTTAATTTTTATTTTTTTCCTGAAGGACTTTTTCATTCTTAATGTATTCTGGTTTAAATGTAATGTGTGATCAAAGGTAGCAAATGATATTGTGGATTCTTTGTGAGTTCTAACATCTGGAGACAAATACATTCCCAGAAATTAGTCAAGGATTGTCAAAAAGGAAAAAGCATAATGTTACTCTGTTCCTAGAAGTTGAAAGTACAGCAGATTTTATAGGTAGAAGCATTCAGAGGGATAATTAGGTTAATATCACAACTGCCTGTCTTTCATTCCTCAACCCAGCTGGCCTGTTTATGATGGATTAAATGGATGGCCTTTATATAACCAAACTGCAGCTCAAACCCAAGCCTTCAATACCATACCTTTCCTAGTCTGCTCTTGTACCCTTTGCTCCTGTTTACATTACCTGCAAGCTCAACTTACAGGACTTTGAGGACCCTACCAGAAGCTGTAACACAGGAGGGCTGTGGTCTACCCCAAAATCTTTAATCAGAATCATAGAACGATAAGGTTGGAAGGGACCTCAAAGATCATCTAGTTCCAATTCCCTGCCATAGGCANTGACATGTTTAAAGACAGGTTTGTTTGAAACTTCCTGTCCAAGCAGAAAGGAATGAATCTGTCAATTCAGCTCAAATTTAAACAGGTGCTATTTAAAGCAGCTGTTAGCCAAAGGAGTTGAATTTGCAGCATGGTTATTGTTACACCCAAATCAAAATAGTCATTTACAGCTGATTCAGACTGTAAGAGAGTCTCCTTGCTTTGAACTGGTTGTCTCCTTTAGCCCACACTTATTTTTGTAGCTGTCCACCTTCTCAAAGCAGTAGCTGGAGAGACAGGGAAGATACACTACAGTTAAACTGCAATGTATTTTCAGAGAATGGGAATTGGAGCAATACATTTGTGTTATTTGACCCAAAGGAAAAGGCAGATATTTAAAGAGATAAGATGCTTTGTCACATTCTCAGAATATCTTCAAAGACCAAAGAGCTACATTTGGCTTGGAAGGAGCTACGCTGGAGCCGTGGCTGTCTAGGAGGCTGCTTTCAAAGCACAGTAGCTGCTTTTTATTAAAAATGCACAAAGTGTTATACTATTCCAGGAATTGCAACAAACAGCTTCTTTTATGCCTAAATTCTCTTTTATCTCCTTCATCTGAGAAAGAGGGACCAAATATGGTGAACAGTACTAAGTGACTTCTGGAACTGAAGGTGGAAATGTCAAGCTTTTTGTCTCACTGTGTCACTTTTCCTAAACTGGAGGGATGTGACAGCAGGCAGCTTTGGTGGGTGATACCACTGCTCAAGCAGGAATGGCCTACAGCAAACCAAAACTAAAATATTCTCCTTCTTGGCATTGATAGGCTAGTAGCCACTTTGATTAAAGACTTACAGGAACTTGAAACTCCCATTCAAGAAGATGCTTGCATATGAAATGTGTATACAGGTTGTGTTAACCCTGTGAAAGGCCCTTACTGAGACCTGCTAATTTCTGCAGTGGCTTTGGCACTACCCATTCTGTACCAGAGCACAACAATGTGTGCTCTGTCACAAATACTGTAATATCACTCATGATATTCTCTTAAATGCACACACAGGGTACATTTCCTCCATTTTATACCAATGCACTGGGCCAACATCTGTGAATACTGAAGCAAGTCAAGCAATTTCTCTTTTTAAAAGACCTGTCCTTAACTGGTGCTGGACTGAATGCTGATGGGATGGGTGTATGGTAAAATCTATTTTAAATTCATCACCTTCCTTCAACCTCAAGATGCACATTCTGATGGAAGAAGAAGCAATAACCACAAAAAAAAAAAAATACTTAAATACAGATCTTAAAAAGAGCTGACAGTTCCAGTAATTGACAGAATAAAGCAGGCATTACACATTCCTGCTATTTATCTTGCCGGGAAGAAAAGTTCCCTGCCCAAGTGCTAAAAGGGCAAGGGAAACATGTTTAGTAATTTAGAAAGCTTTGGCCTTTACTCATTTGAGTAGGTGCCTGACCAATCCCATGTACAGCATTGTGCTCTTTTGCCTTTGGAAAGGCAAGAGGGGCAGATAGTAGAAGTGCATATTAATGTATTTCCACTAAGTGCTGCAAGAGAGAGAGGAAAGCTCAGGTTCTCAGTAAGCAGATGCATGGAGAGCCCCTTAAGATGACAACTGTTTGAGAAAGGTGCTTTGCTCTCCTTTACTTTGCTCTCTCTTCTTCTGTAGAATGAGTATCTGCTGTAGCAGTGGAAGATGCAGAGAAGCTTTTGGTCCATATCAAGATGCAGGCTGTATTTTTGTATCATTCCTTTCCCCCCCCAAAAAAGCATCTCCCATCCTGAAGAAAAATTAAAGAATTAATATGATATATGAATTGATTTTAATTTTCCCAGTGTGAAAGTCAGAAATTTCCTGATGTTCAGAGACCTGTTTGATGCTCATATACTGATCCCTTTCTATCCAAGCTTTACTGTGACGGTTGGACAAGACACATAAGAATAAACATCAATTGATCCCCAAAGGCAAACAGTGGAAGGCTCTCTTATTTGACTTTCTGCCCCAGACATATTATAACCAATTCTGTCTTCAATTTCTGCATCTCCAGGCTTAAATTCCTTCATCCTTACTTGGAACTTCTTCAGACTTGCATCTTGCAGTGTGACCCAGTCAAAACTCAAGAAGCAACAAGTGAATAAATTCACTTCTTTGCTTTTTGAGCACTCATTGAGTTGCCTTTAGTTTTTGCTGTAGGATCATGAAGTCATAGAATCATTCCTGGGTGTTCATCAAACTCTTTTACCTCTATTCCCTAATTATTACAAAACTATTGATTAAAATGGTAAATTAAGGGAACTGTACATTCACCAGACAAAAGTTTTGCTTATAATCTCTGTCTATGCTTAAACAGAGAGGTCTGCCCTCTGTGTATATGCATGTATGCAAAAGTTGAGACTATGCTAGCCAGCGTTGCCTGAGGCACAGTGGGAACACCTGCTCATGTAGGTCTACCAGTATTGACTAGGGTGACAATCTGAGATAAGAAGCCTCTAACAAACAGATGGAGCAGTAACTTCTACTAGCACAGCTGGAGCTGAGAGACAATGTCTATTCACAACCTCAATTAGTAGAAGGCAGTGGGACTTCTGTTGCCTTTCTTATTGCCTCAGGATTTAAGCCAATCTGTTCCTCTACAAAAGCAGCCCATCTTCTGGGATACATTTTTTCTCCAGTGCAAAGAAGCAAGTAAATCGAGTGAATATTCATCCACTTCATACTCAGACCTGAATCTGGATGAACAAACAACTGCTCTGAATCTTAACTTCATGGTGAATCCACTTTCAAATTTATAGATCAGGTTTCTTCATGTTATATATATATAATTTTTTTTTCTGTCTTTACATTATAAGGCTCCATCTGGAAGTATTAATTTTCTCTACAAAAACTGTGAGAATGTGTGAACTGTCAAAGACTTTTATTAACAGAAGGAAGAAGTAACATCAGATTCTAGAGTATATTTTCTGATTAAGTTAACCATTTAGCATATAGAAAGCCCTGGCTAAGATTCATGGATGCAGTAAGACTTTGGGATATCTGCCCAAACCAAAAGGAAGAGCTGAATCTTCTGGGAATCACCTAGTGCTAAGAAATCTGCATTTCTTTTCCTACCTCTGCAGATTTTAATGGCACCAAAGAACTCAGAGTGCCTGTGCTGGGCAGATAGAGCCTGGGAAGAGCAGGAGAGAGCAGTCTCTCTCCTGCTGGCTTTTTTCGCTGACTAGTAATTTCTCCATACATTGAAAGAGGGAATCAGGTTTAATAGTTTCTGATTTTCTTTTAATTCTGCAAACTTTTCATTGCTTCCTGCCTGCTGTAACACTCAGATCAAACAGAGTAAAACAAACCCTCACTTACAATGCTGGTGATCTAACTACAGTACTTTGCATTTAGGTAAGATTAGGGTTGTCTTTCCATTGTATTATTTGGGAGAGTGTTTATCACAGTGGTCCAAGGGCCTTGGCTTCTAGTTGATGCTGTCATTGGAAGTAATAAATAACAACATCACTGGCTGCAGATATTAACCAATTGTATCTTCCTTGTATCAGTTCCCAATCATACTTGGCTTCTGAATGCTAGACAAGAAACAAATGTTTCAGATGCTACTTTTTTTTTTTTTTAAATTGAAAAAAAAAAAACCAAAACAACCCAAAACAAACAAAAAAACTCCAGCATCTTTCCTGTCTAGGATTGCACAGTCACAAGTAGAATCACACAGATGCCTGTCGGGGAGGGGGTAATTAGGTACTGCGAGACGATATTATAAAAATATTAATATATAGTTTATTAATATTAAATAATCGGAACTCGCACCACCCCGACCACCATTTAATAATAATAATAACAATAGTAACAGGCTCTTTGCAACGTTATGGAAACTATATACAGGTTATAACAGGATCTGGAAATAACTATTAAATATATACATTAACTAAACTCAATTTAAACTGGAAAAGAGAAGGTTTGTGNAAAAACCGAAACCAAACAAATAAAACCCAACAGATAAACAATACTCCTCTGCCCCAAATTAAGAACTCATTAAAATGGAAGTGTTGATAGGGGGCTGAGAAGTGCTGCTGTATAACAATGTATTGCCAATGTAAATGTTCAATTAACACCTCATCGGTTAATTACTACTTTGAAAATTGGCAGAAGAGAGCTGGTGTAAAATATTCCTGGATGGAATTAGGTGTTTACAGGAGTGCTGTCTATAGTTTCTGATTAAATTCCAGCCTAAATATATCTCTTACTCTTCCACAATTACTGTGGTGCCCTTGGAAATGGCAGTGCAGAGCTCCCTCTAGTAACCTTCTTCTCTTTTCTTTCCCCAGGACATGCATGTTATCAGCACAGATGAGAATCAGGTGTTTGCAGCTGTTCAAGAGTGGAACCAGAATGACACATACAATCTGTATATCTCTGACACCCGAGGGGTGTACTTCACCCTGGCCTTGGAAAATGTCAAGAGTAGTCAAGGGCTGGAGGGGAATGTGATGATTGACCTCTATGAGGTATGTCATGATGCCAAATGTCTCATTCCTGTCTCACATAGTGCCAGTACCATTTCATCTTGCATTTCAGTCTTGTAATATGCATGTGAACAACAAGCCAAAAAATTACTAAGCATGTAGTTTCACCCTTCTTTGACTTGAGGGCCTCAATGCAATCAGCTGAGTTTCAAGTCCAGACTTTACACAGATATTGAATTTAGTCCCAGCCTAATCACAGAATTATTGAGACTGGAATAGACCTCTGAAATCATCAATTCCAGCTTGTGACATAACATACCACGCCAACTAGACTGTGTCACTAAGTGCCACATCCAATCTTTCCTTAAACACCTCCAGGGACAACAACTCCACCACCTCTCTGGGCAGTCTGTTCCAGTGTCTAATGACCCTTTCCATGAGGAAGTGCTTCCTAATGCCCAACCTTAATATTATGATTCACTAAGATTTGCTGCTGTATTCTCCTGTAGGTTCTCAAGCAAGGAAAAGCTCGTGGATCTTTCATGCATAGGAAGATGTGCATTGGAAAACATAACGGAATAGTTCATTTAGTCCTTAGGAGGAACTCTCTTAAGTTTCTCAGTCAAAATCCTGCTGCCTCACATTAGTCCAGCCTATGGCTCTGAAAGCTCCCAATACTCTGAATGGCATCATTCTCCCAGTTCTGTTGCATCTCTGACAGCCTAATCTCTTGTTTTAGAAGTGAAGGAGATACAGCAATTTTTAGCTGTTTTTGTCACCTTCCTCAGCTTGGGAACTGAAGTGATTTTAGAGACACCCTCTTGGGCTATCTTATGAGCACGGAAACACTCCTACTTTATTTTGACATCTCTTTTACCCTGGAACCTTTTCCTGGCAAGTACGTTCTGCTAAGCTCACCTATGAAAAGACCAGTTTATGTTGTCTTTTATGACAACTGGTCCTAACAATAGGACTTTCATTGTGTCCTTTCACTTCACCTACTCTGCTTTACTTCTGGAGACAACACTCAACTAAGTAGAAACTCTGTCCTCGATTGTTATTTTGAGAGTCAGCTTCTCTTTTGAGATATCCTCCAAGGGATTTTCTGACCATTTAGATTAAAGACCATAACCTAGATCTGAGCTCTTTGAAAATCAAGTTGCCTCCCATATTTCCTATTCACTATCTGAATATTAACTCTGCTGTATAGTTTTCCTTCAGCTACCCTTTACTTGGAAATCACTTTGAATTGTTCAAACATGGAGCCCAAGTGTTACATGTAAAAGCAGATGAGCTGTAGGGAGATGGACACTGGTATTTCAGTCATTTGGAGATTTTGGCTGTTAATCTGTCTGCAGCACTGGCAGCTTGAGAAGCAGATTCACTGCATTATGTAAAGGTGTCCTACATCCCATAGGGAAAGAAAAGCTTTTGCTTTGTTTTACTGGTCTGACACCACACAGGAACCTGGATGGAAATTGATGGAATCAAACCTGTAGCACCATATCTGTGGATTATCTAGGTAGAAAGAATATTGGCTGACACTGAACCTAGCACAAGACTTGCATTCAATTTGATGTTCTAGCTGGAAGGGAACACAAAGCCATCCAGCTTGGTTTTCCCAGTAAGTTTGTTGCAGATGGTGAATGCTCTAGGGGTAAATGGAGCTGCAGATGAGAGAAAAAAAACCCAAAAAACCTATAGATAAAAGGAAGTGGAGGAGTTCAGAATGAGTTATTCTGTGGTGGCAGCACTGAAAAGAAAGATTATTCGAGAAGATGCCAAAGACCTGTTTAATGTGCATGTGTATGTATGCATGTTTGTAAGGTATTAGTAGAGGTCTTTGTGTGTGCAGATTCCTAAACTGATTCTATATCAAGGCTAAATCTTCTAAGTGTCATTCAGTGGGAAACTGCTTTGGACAGGAAGATAAAATAGAAGTTCTTTTATGGTGCTGCATTGTGTTCTCCCTTCTTCTGTAAGTCATCGGGACCCCTTCACTTGAAATTGGTTATTGTAGGCTCTTCTGCTACTGGACCTTATAGAAGATGAGGAGACCACTCCTAGAGGAGTATTTGCTCTTCTGCATGTTGGACAGAGATGGATATGAGATTAGCCCTTTTGCCCACCAACTCCCAGTGTCACTGTCAGTAGCACATTGGACTCAGCATTCAGTGGGTCAGCAGCCACAAAAGGGCTGTCCTAGATTCCATCTCCTAGAGCAAGGAAAGAGCCAGAAATCAGTGGCCTTTGGGTCTGAATACCATTTTTAGTTCCTGTACAACATAGTATGACTTTCTTTGACTCTGCAGTTGAACTGGTCTACAGCAAAACAATCCTGCCTCTGGCAATCCACACCTGAATAGCAGTCTGTGAAGAGCTGGTGTATAGCTATGGTATATATATGCTTATCACTCTGGGACTTAGCTTTTTTTAAAAAGGTAAGTCCCAGAGTCCCAATCTTGGCTGAGAAGTATTTGTTTGACATATAAAGTCAGTGATAGGAAGTGAAGAATGTGTTTTGAGTTTTGTGTTCTGGTGTCTTGTATGAATCCTTCTAAACCTGTGGACAGCATTTGTATCTGCATACAGTACATTGAGGCTGCTTTATGTTGTCTGCAATGCCAGTGTGGGAGCTGATGGAGTATTTTTCTCTCTGACCACTTGTGGTCAAGCCTTTGTCTCTTATGAACAGCAAGGATGAACAGATGCTTGTGTGTATGCAATAGGTGCAGCTATTCCTCTGAGAGCACACAAACATGTATAGTATGTGTGGTCTTTTTTTCCAGATTGAGCTGTCCAGGACTGACAGTATAACTTACAGTTTGCTTTCATGGGAAAGGATTCCAAGTCCCAGCCCATGACTAGAATCATAAAAAGACAAATTTGCAGGATTTCAGAACACATTTATCACCTGATATATAAAATGCCCTTTAATCATTTATGGCCAGCATTTCACAGGGACTATATAATACAACTATTTCAGGACAGCAACAAAGGAAAGTATAAATGGAACTATAGGCTCTGGCCTCTGGTAGTAAAGGCAGCACTATGCTATTTTTCCAGCTGTGTGTATTCATGCAATATCACTGAGAGACAGAGTACCCTTGTCTTTTCAGGGTGCCTTCCTACTACAACAAAGAAATCCTAGCCCTAGTTGGGAGAGAACAAACCATAAGCCTAAGAAGTAGAAAATATCATAGAATCATAGAGTTATAGAATAGTAAGGTTGGAAGGGACCTTAAGGATCATCTAATTCCAACCCCCTGCCATAGGCAGGGACACCTCCCACTAATACAGATCACTCAAGGCCTCATCCACCCTGGCCTTGAATCCCTCCAGAGAGGGATCATCCACAACCTCCCTGGGCAACCTGTTCCAGTGCCTCACCACCCTCACTGTGAAGAACTTCCTCCTAACATCCAGTCTAAATCTCCCCTCTGCCAGTTTAAACCCATTGCCCCTTGCCCTGTCATTACAAGACCTTGTAAATAGTCCCTCCCTAGCCTTCCTGTAGGCACCCTTCAATATTATCCTTTTATTCTCGTGTCAACAATGAATTAGTTAACTACTTAATTTAAAGACTGTTGCCCATTATAGTAAGTCAAGTCTAAGTCTTTTTATAACTTCTAATGGAATGCAGTGCCTTTGCTTAAGCAGGAAAATGCCGTTCAGAATGACTAAGTAAAACAGTGTACTGTACCAATGTACTATACCCTAGTAGTCCCACAGCACGTGACTAAAAGTGCAGTAAGATCCTACTCACTGAAAGCTGTAGCACCCAAATCCAGCCATGTGATTAAATCAGTTGAACTGGAACAAACTCTGAATCTGCTGTGTAGCCATTTACCATGCGATGCCGTCTCAGTAATAATCTCTGTGAATAGAAAGTCTTGACAAATGGTTCTATGTACAGGTTCTACATCATGAGAAAAGGTGGGGTGGGTGACTGAACAGACCTGCTGAAAACCCAAAGTTTCTCACTTTCCCCTCCTCCTCCTCCCAGTTTCACTTCCCTTTTTATTGCAGCACTCAGATTGCAGAATGACAGCCTAACAAATTCATTTGCGAGCTGCAGCAGCTATTGGGCTATTGATTTTCAGTGTGCTGAGAAGATGGGAACATTCTGCAGTGTGAGTTGTGGTTTGAGGTTGGCAGTTTTTTCTCTGCACTAAGACACTCTTCGGCTTGATTCCAGTGTGAGTCCCTCAGCATCACAACTTTACAAAATCCTCCTGCAGGTCTATGGTCTAAAGCTGTTGGGTAAAACACCAGGAAAAAGAAAAGGATGATAAGCTCATTGTTGGCTCTATAATTAGCACTCTGAGTGGCCTTGCTTGAGTCTCCAGTGCTATGGTTTCTTCAAAATATGAAACTGAAATAAAAAACACCTCTGTGCCCCAAGTTATCCTGTTGAAACACTGATAATTATGAAACCTTTTGGGATCCGTAGATGAAGTCTCTTAAGCAGGCTATGTGAGAATAGCAGCACTGAACTATGTGTCCCTTTTCTTTGCAAGGCCAAAACTGCTGCTGTTTCCTACTGCTGCAGTATGTGAGACAAATAATTGTTCTGTACTTATTTCATCTTTCAGTGAGAAGGATGCCTACATAGTTGAGAGATCGTCACTGATAGATTGTCACTGATAATACTATTGACTTCTTACTATGTTCCCATGCTCATTTTGAAATATAAGCTTGCTTGTCCATGTGTCACCTTTCCACCCATGATGATTTTATCTTGTCCCCAACACTTCAGTTTGCCTTCCTTTGATGCTTCCTGGCAATCCTTACCCTGACATCTACCACATTGACACAGCCACCAGATCCCTGTTGGGTTTGACTGGGCAAGAGGAACACATACACAGAACCTGCATCGACTTGATCTATTTTTCAGCCATGTCAATTTTTCCTAGGTAGCAGGGATAAAGGGAATGTTCTTGGCTAACAAGAAGATTAACAACCAAGTGAAAACTTTCATCACCTACAATAAAGGGAGAGACTGGAGTTTGTTGCAGGCACCGGACACTGATCTGAGAGGAAACCCCATTCACTGTCTCCTAGTAAGTACCTGGAGGGGAGTGGAACTTGGTGGGTGGTAACATCCCAGCACAATGTTTTTGTGCCAGGTAGCACAAGAAGGGATGAACTCTTCTCTCCGTGCAGCCCATCTCATTGAAGGAATACTGCATATTAAAAGTGCAGTACATCAGGCGTGGGCTGACACATGGTATTGCAAGAGTTTGCATTATAATTTAGCTTAATTTAATTTGTGGATTGAAAGGAAGCATCATAGATCAGCTTCCTTCTGCACAAGTGACGGTCTCTTAAAAAGCAGGTGAAGTTGGGCGCCGTTTCTGCGCAGTTGGCTCTCTGGACACTAGATGGGAGGAGTGAGCTACAGTAGCTCAGGAGCATGCAGGACATAATGGCTTGAGACAGGCTCAGGAGGAAAGCAGAGCTCTGATTTCTTTCAGACCACTCTGTTAGTAGTATTAATATTTTTCATTTGCTTTATGAGCTCAGAAGTGAGAATCGACACATTCATCCAAATGTGTTTGGTGTGTATTGTATCTCTCTGTATTTACTGATACAGATCCACAAACAGGTAAGTCTTCAACCATCATTACATGCAAGCAGTTTCCAAATGTGAAAGCAAAATATAAGCAGTCTCTGTCAAATTAGAAAGCTTAGCCTGATCTCAACATATTTTTCAGCTACTACTCCACAGTAGTGGAGTAATAATCAGAAACCATTAGGGATTCTTACTGGCTTTTATATGACACGAGTTCTAACATGGCTTGGGGTTAATCAGGGACTCTATTTAGACTGTTCTTCCTCCTGCTGCCCAATACCTGCATATTGTCTTCCATCAGGAAAAGAAAAAAAAAGAAAAAAATAAAAAAAAGGTTATTGTTTCTATTTTGAGGCTGTATGTTTGTCAGAATCTGAATCAGTGTTGTATTTTGTGCTCTCTGATGAGTAGATGAATGCCATACTGATCTCTTAACTGAATTCCACACATCATTGCGAGAGCAAGGGATAAATAACTCGATATTTGAAGCTGTTCAAATAATTGATTTTTTTGATTGAGACAAAATACAAGTCTTTCATTTTCTGACCATCCTGGAAAAAAATAAATTGGGAGGACTGGGAGTTAAGCAGAAGAGTTATTTCATAGCATGAGTACATTTGTTTGGGTTTATGTCTTGGGTTTGAGCAGACAGAAAGCTGTTTTATCCCTTCCCAAAGGAGTAAAATAAAAACACTCCACGCTGGATTGGAAGTTTAAATGGAAATACTATTTACAAATGTATACAGAAATACAAAATGCACGAATTCATATTCAGCCTCGGTCCAGTTCTCTAACCTGGACTTTTCCACAATCTCATTAGACCAAAACCTTCCAAAGCCTTCCCCCACCCCGAACCAGACCTAACACCAAACCTCAATGCCCCTCCCCATGCCGCCTTGGTTCCCCCCCATACCTGGCCCAAATTACACAGCAGAAATTAATTTTGCCCAGGCTGCAGAAGGCTACAAACCTCCCCCATGCATCACAAGAGAAAAAGGTCTGCACTAGGAAACGGAGAGAGGGAGAAGAGGGCAGGACAGAAATGTCTGTTTATACAGGGGTGCAGCCTGATGCAAATGACATAACAAAAGATCACATTTTGCAGTGTCCACCCCTTGTACTCTCTGCTGCTTCTGGAGGACTTTCTTTGTGGTTAAGACATCCAGTCTTAAACTTACAGAAGTTTGTTTTCTTCTACCACAGTCTTTAAAAATCGTCACTGGTGACATTTTTAAACCAAATCTTTCTGTAAGATGAAAACTGAAAATATAGAATCATAGAACGGTAAGGTTGGAAGGAGACCTCCAGGATCATTTAGTTCCAACCCCCTGCCATAGGCAGGGACACCTCCCACTAGTACAGGTCACTCAAGGCCTCCTCCAATCTGCCCTTGAACACCTCCAGGGAGAGAGCATCCACAATCTCCCTGGGCAACCTGTTCCAGTGCCTCACCACCCTCACTGGAAAGAACTTCCTCCTGACATCCAGTCTAAATCTCCCCTCTGCCAGTTTAAACCCATTGCCCCTTGTCCTGTCATTGCAAGACTCTGACACTCAGAAAACTTTGCATGCATAAAGCAACTCTTTTTTTTGAAGAGGCCTTTGTGTTTCAAATAGATTGTAATCTAGGTTTAAGTCAGATGAATGTACTGGTTAAAAAAAACACACCTTGACTTTTTCAGATTATAACTAATTTTATCAGAAACTCAAGATTTTTATTATATGATATGATTTATTTTAGGATGCTGGTAAGGGAGAAGAAATAAAAAGCATCTGGGCAAGTAAAATAAAGTTTATTCTTTTTCCATGAATTTGACATTTATATTCTGGCAAAAGGTCTTTCTTGGTGTTATATGCTCCCATCCTTACTCCACAGCAGATACTGATGCTTTCACACTTGGTTTTCAACATAGTTGTCTCTGGCAATATGTTGGGCCACAGCAATGTGTGTTCCAGGTTATTAGCAGAATGGGATCTGCCCTTTCCCAGAGTGACAAGATAATTCCCAACCTGCAAGTGCCATGCTGTGTCCCCTGTGTGTTTGGCTTTAAACCTAAACTAAGGGGCAGTTAATGCAGAAAGAAATACGTATCAGCTAAGATGGCAGCAAATTTGGTTAAGAGAGGATCTGGTTGAATAACAAGGCAAGCCAGACACTACCATCCCTCTAGTGACAGTATGGTCAAGGTGTTTTTCAAAGCAACTCAATGAATTTTTTTGCCCTCTTTTTTTTTTTTTTTTGGTGATGTTGGCTCTGAATAATAAGGATAGAAGAAAACAATGAAATTCCACCTAATCCCAAGGTTTTATTTTTCTTGTTTATACTCCTTGTTTTCTAAGATGAATATACTTAATCTTTATAAATATCTAAAAAGTTATTATATCCCAAAGATTCTGGCTTTGTTCACTTGTACTGTGAAGTGATTAACTGAGGAGTAATTGTGTCTTGCTAATTAAGAGTCATCTGTCTTGGAGAGTTAATCAATTAAATTTTAAGGATAATCTTGTGGTTAAAACAGAGGAATGCAGCTCAGGAGAATCTTGATTCAGTTTTTAGGCCTATCTCAAGTTTCCTTGGGCAACTCATTCATTTTCTCTATGTCTCCCTTCCTCTGATATCTGTTTGCTCCATCCCACTTTTTTTTTTTTTTTTTTTTGTTTTACCAAGGGGCAAAAGGGGGATGGTTGGAAAAGACGGGGGAATGGGGAAACACCNGGATTATAAGGATTTTAGGACAAAGATCCCTTTCTTGTAAGGGAGAGGCATTCATGCCATTTGCTAACACGATGATTTAACTGCCTAAGTGAGGTGTTTTGAATATATCTCCTGGAAGTGTTTCTCTCTTTGCTTCTTGCTATTGCAAATGAGCAATTACTGTGACTACCTCTAGGTTTTGGAATGATGTCTAGCATCACCCCTGTGTTTATAATACTTTACCCCATTGCTGATCAGAGATAATCTGTTCTATTTGTTTAATGCCATTGGAGATGGTTCAGATGGGCTTGGCAAATCAGCCAAGAAGTGAGTTTATAGGTATTTATGAGAAATTTTACTAAGAACAGATGAGCTTTCTGAGACTGGAGCATTAAAGTCCTGTCTTGAAAATATTGGGAAGCAAGTAATGAACTCCAGCGTGAGTTCCAGGAAGCAAGTAATGAGCTCCAGGGCAATGATCAGAGCAATGGGCTGTGTCACTGTCACTCTCTTACAGACAGAGCTACTTTTTATACCATAATGCAGACAGAGCATTTTCATTGTTGTGGTTTGGGGGTTACCCCCCCCCCCCCCCCCCCCCAAGGTTAGGAATTCACCCAGACTAAACTCAGTCTGCTGGAAGTTAAGGAATGAAGTTGCATTAATAGCTTTGCACAACTTATAAGCAAAGTATGTACAATATATGTAGACATATTTACAACTATATACAGTAATGCACAAGTAAATAGCAATACAGAGATGCAAAACCCCTCCCAGCAGCAAACTACCCAGGATGGACTACCAACCAATCCCCCTCCTTCCTTCCACCCTTTCCACCCTCTCCCTTATCTCAGGATCTCCCTTACGTGCAGGGTGAGCTGGAAAAGGTCAGCAAGAGGGGTTAGAAGCAGAATGATTAGTTGAAAAGATGCAGGTTCAGGCAGAAGAGTTAATATGGTGACAGCCAGGCAGAGACCTAGGTTGTAAATGGTCCATGACAGTTGTTTTGTCTGTGCCTATGGTGTCAAGGCAATGTCAGGGAAGCCCAGAGTTGGTGGTTCTGCTGATAATAATTATTTCAGTAATCTGTTGGTAACAACAGGAAGGATAGAAACAATTCATGGGAATTCTGAAAAAGCACATCTAAGATCCATATAGGAGTTAAACTCTGGGAGCTCGAGGAGGAGCATGAAGGGACAAATAGTGTGGTGGAACACAAACCGGACTGGGAAAAAAATCTGTGGATGAACTATGTAAGGATACAGATGAAAGGAGAGAAAAGAGAATGCCACCACAGTAAGGACATGAGATAACCATAGGCAGTAATTTTAAGTGTGTGGCTGGAGCGTTGCTACATTCTAAGCATTACTACACTCCAACCAATAAGAAGTCATGCCATGAAAAGTACCATCTCTGCTTAGGTGACCTGGCTCTTAATATTTGAGATATGTGTTCCATTTCTGCACACTATTTCTGAAATGAGACAAATCTGAAAGAAAACCTCTGGTAGCAAAAAGATTTGAGCCTAACGAGATCTAATCTCTGTCAGAGTGGGGACTTGACTTGAGTTGCTGACATTACATACTGTCTTAAAAATGCTAGTATGGGCTTGGAGTATGTTAGTTTAAAAAATATGTTCTGTCTTTTCACAATATATAAAAATGTAAAAGGAAAGAATTCATGTTCTTGTAATGCTTTTCCACTTCCTGCATGCATGTCAGCTCGATTTGGCTTCCACTCCCTCCCTGTGCCCTCAGGCTGCTCCAGCAGCTGCCCTCGCAAGGATGTCAGTTTGAGTTAGGCTGCTCAGTACTTTTCACCTGGCAAGTTGTGTTCCCTCCTGCACAACTCATGTCCCTTTTTCATGTCTCACATAAGTGAGAACTCCCATCCCACCCCACCACCTTCATTTGCCTTTGCCAAAAAAACCCCCCGCCTTTCTCCACAGGGAGATTTTCAGTGTCATAAGCACCTGCTTTGAGATGGGATGAGGTGGATGTATGGTCTTCTTCCAGTGACCTACAGAGCTAGGTCTCCTCCAGAAGAAGCCTAGAAAACTTTTGGGACAGCAGATCTAGCCTGTAGGCAGCTGGTATAAGACAGAAATGCCTATCTTCTTAAAGCTTTAAGATCTTGAAGGTGTGTTTTCTTGTGCAGAGCCTCTCATGCTCATTTTAAAAAGCTATGCAAGCTGGAGCATGGGCTTCTCTGTGTTTGTGCTCCTGTATGATGTCCCACTTGACTGGATCAATTCACTATAGGTTTTCTTGACAGTATTTTTCCACTTCCCTTCCCTTATTGTGTTTCATGAAGCAGATTTAGTCAAGTTTGGAAGAAAAAAATAGTAAAAATTAAACCCAAGAGAAGGCAACAAAGATGAGAAATCTTCAGCAATGATCACACTACAAAATTTGAGGGAATTGTAATGGCAGCTTTGGAAATCTGCCTGTCTTACTGTCTTGTTCAGCTGACCTATTCTATACCATTCTGGCCTTATCCGAGTACTTGACATACAAAATCAATACGAAATAGGTGAGGTTTCCACGGATGTATTGGTACTGAGATCTCAAAGGTCACATCCAGATAGGGTGATGAAGCATTGTTTCAAACAACTTTTAAACTAACACTTTCCTGTCCTGGTATTTCTTGTTAGTGCGTTGCAGAACCGAGTCATATGTCAAAACTCCTCAGAGTCAAGAAATGGTATAACACTGTCCTCGTTAAGTTGTTTCTTATGGCGAAGTAGTGGTGGCTCAGTACCACTTTGATAGGGTTATCTTGCTCCTCGTTGCAGAGATAGCTTGAGCACTGCTGCTCTGAGAGTTGTTTCAGTGTATCTCCAGCCTTGCTTGCATCCCAAGTGAGCTAGGAGCCAGAGGGGGCTATGTAGTCCTTGTTGTCACCTGCCCTTGCAAGCCTCGTTGCCTCCTTTGTGGTTGCAGCCTCAAAGATCTTGTCCTTGTGAGATGGCTTCAGCTTAGGAAATCAGTTTCCCAGTGGGAACAGGTTGTGTTAGAAAATGATAGCAGAGCTCTCACAACAAAACCAGGACATGGCTTTCTAAGGGTACCTGAATACAGCAATTAGGTAGTAATACATAAAGACACTTGTGATGGTTTGGGAGTTCCCTGCCCCCCCCACACTTTGTAAAATGACCCAGACTAGAACTCAGCCAGCTGGAAATTAAGGACTGAAGCTCTGTTTACAGCTTAGCACAATATACAAGCAGATATATACACTATATACAGGAATATTTACAGAAATATGTAAGTTAAAGGTAATACAGAAACACAACACCCCTCCCAGAAATCAGAGTCCCCAGGAGGGGCTCCCAACCACCCTTCCACCTTCTCCCCACCCCTGTACCTTACCCCAGGGCTTGCCTTGCACGCAAGGTGAGTTTGGAGGATCGGCCAGGGGGCTTAGAAGGAAAAGTGGTTAGTGAAGTTACTCAGCAGAGAGGAGAAGCCAGAAGCTAGACCGCCCGAGACGCTGTGCCCCAGAGACTGACTTATCTATGTTTTGAGTTCTTTTTCTTAAACATCTCAGCAAGCCTATGAGTGAAGTAGACATCACCATTGTTTCCTTTTCACAGCCTATAATATAATTTTCTCTATTAAAATATTCCAATTAGCTCAAACCAGCACATCACTGTATTTCTAAGCCTGTAGAAATAGGAGTATAAGTTTCATAGTGTGCCTGGTTTTCACTTTTATTTACCCTTTCTCCATAGCCATATTGCTCCCTTCATCTTCATCTGAAGGTCTCAGAGAATCCCTACACTTCAGGAAACATTGCCAGCCGAGACACTGCCCCGGGTATTATTGTAGCTTCAGGTATGAAACATTTGAAGATTACCTGTGTATGATGTGCAAGTACTGACAAAATACTGAGTTTGTGGTAATTTTGGAGGGTGTTGAGTGGCTTGTGAAGTGTCACACCACTAGTATTGGGAAGGGAGGTTATCAAGTAAAAGTCCTTATGGACCTTCAACTTGACGTGTTTTTTTTATGAAGATTGGACTTCAAGACTAGGAGATTACTTCTATCTACTCCCATCAACGTAAGATTCAAATCAGGGTATTTGCTTTGCATCTGGAGATGCATAGAGCTTTATGGATTCAATCATTTATCTATATTTTCTTCCAACTGAATGTAGTTCACTTCCCTTTCCCCTCTTCCCAAAACTAGAAGCACTATCATCACGAAAGGTAAATAAATACATTCAACCTCCTAGTTTGCTAATTTGACTTTTTCTTGGAGTGTTGCATGACTAATTTGACTTTTTCTTGGAGTGTTGCATGACTAATCAATGTTCATCTTACAGGTAATATAGGTGCTGAACTATCAGACAATAACATCAGCATGTTTGTTTCTTCTGATGCTGGGAACACGTGGAGGCAGGTAAATGATACAGAATCAGGTGTCTAAAGAGTAATCATAGGAAATTGTGAAAGTAGATTCAAATTGTCAGCTAATTTTTAGTTCTTTTGGTTCAGGAGTAGCTTTTTTTGCAAATCTTTGGAAAAGAATAAATTCTTCTTCTGAGGGCTAGAAAGATGCTCAAAGAAAAAGACTGAGTATGTCTTTAGACTTCATATAGCAGAAAATATTCTGCTCGGGGTATGTGTCGGGGAGGGGTAATTTAGGTACAGCGAGACGATATTATAAAAATATTAATATATAATTTATTAATATTAAACAATCGGAACTCGCACCACCCCCTACCACCATTTAATAATAACAATAGTAACAGGCTCTTAGCAACGTTATGGAAACAATATACAGGTCATAACAGGATCTGGAAATAACTGTTAAATATATATATTAACAGAACTCAAACCAAACTGGAAAAGAGGTTTGTGGTCAATGTACCACCTGCGGCCAGTACGCCGCTTGTTCACTAGATGGACCCGAGAAGCAGCTTTCTGCTTATGGCAGAAGGCAATCAATGATTACAAGAGGCTTGGTATTTATTCACAAAAATATATCACAGGAAAATAATACCCTAAGCACGTGGCGGGGTTTCCCGTGTTGCCGGGCTGAAAGTTGCCGGAGGCTTTAAAGTTTCTCCAGGCTCCTGAGCGCTGGGGAAGAGGAGACAATCTCTGACCTGATCCTGGCTGGCTCTGGAAGCAGGCTCTTACAGGCAGGATGTCTCACTGTATCACGCTGGCGAATGCGTGGAGGCAGCAGGCAGGATGCAAGCAGGCATCTGTAATGGTGGAAGGCACGCACCCCGTGTTCCCTGCTCCTTTATAACACAGCCCAAAGATCAACTGGACCTTTGGACACAAGATAGCCAATCAAATGGCAGTTACCCAAGATTTTGCCATATTGGGTGAAGCCATAGGCTTGCTTTATCCTTTTTTGGGCAGATCACGGGCCCTGCACAAGGCAATCATGTGCCCCCTAGCAACCACAGGTGATGGACAGGCCCCGGACCCCAGACTTAGTGGCGCCAGGTCCTTTGTCCCTTTTCCCGCGGTTGCTCTCTCCCGAAAACAGCAGAAAAACATGTCTGCACAAGCCAGGACATGTACAAGCCCAAGAGGCCTGTTTAGGCCTACCACGACAGTATGACTTCAGTTTAACCCCACAGCAAAGCAAATAGTGTAAAATATGAAGACTAAGGTGACAGGATGTGTTGACTTTTATTGTACCAATCAAACCAATTTTTCTCTTTACACATGATTATACTTTCCCGAGAATCAGGAAATACACGTGGGACTCACTTCATCTAAGCTGACTTGGATGAAGTTCAGTGTCCATATAAAGACATTATTTTGCCTTCCTCTTGAGATAATGGAGAAGACGACAGTCCAGTTTATCTTTTTTCTGAAATTACGCATCTCATCATTAACTGTGGAAAGAAACTTTCTGATGAAGTTAAATTCCTAATACTTAGTGGAATCCCACCTGCTGACAAGGCTTTCCTACCCTTTAATGTGTTTATCCTCTGAACAGGAAGTTGTGTTATTCCTCTTTTCTGGATGGGATATCAAGTCATGCAGAGGGTGTCACATTCCAGATTGGCAAGTGCTGCTGTATAAAGTGGAGAGCAGATGCTTGCAGAAAGCTTATACAAAAAAAGACAAAGGAAAAGAAAATATTTTTACATGTTCAGTATTCCAAGAATCTAATTTTATGATGTTTGACTAGTCCTCATTTTTCCATCTACATCACTTATGTGAGATAAAGGGCCACAGATGTGCAAATACATGAATCACAGAATCACAGCATGTAAAGGGTTGGAAGGGAGCTCTAGAGATCATAGAATCATAGAATGGTAAGATTGGAAGGGACCTCAAGGATCATCTAGTTCCAACCCCCTGCCATAGGCAGGGACACCTCCCACTAGTACAGGTTACTCAAGGCCTCATCCAACCTGGCCTTGAACACCTCCAGGGAGGGAGCAGCCACAACCTCCCTTGGCAACCTGTTCCAGTGTCTCACCACCCTCACTGGAAAGAACTTCCTCCTGACATCTAGTCTAAATCTTCCCTCTGCCAGTTTAAACCCATTGCCCCTTGTCCTGTCATTGCAAGACCTTGTAAATAGTCCCTCCCCAGCCTTCCTGTAGGCCCCCTTCAGATACTGGAAGGCTACTATAAGGTCTCCTCGAAGCCTTCTTGAGATCATCGAGTCCAAACCCCTATCCAAAGCAGGAATATCTAGAGCAGGCTGCATAGGAATGCATCCAGGCAGGTTGTGAAAGTCTACACAGAAGGAACCTCTACAACCTCTCTGGGCAGCCTGCTCCGGTGCTGTTAAACTCACCATAGTTCTTTAAACAAAAATCTGTCATTCAAAAGAGGGGAATTGTTGACCCTTGCTAAAATCCATGTTTTTAACTTTCTCTCAGGCAGAGGCAGGATGTATCTTCCAGAGACCTGATAAAACAAAACCAAGAAACTGTCTCTATACAGAGTGTCTTCCTCTACTCTATACATTCCTTAGCACGTACCTGTCCTGTGTTGTGATTGTACTTAAAGAACTATGACATTTTCATGACAATAAGGCAAATACATTTAAATATATGCTCTCTTGTCCTCAGATCTTTGAGGAAGAGCACAGTGTTCTGTACCTGGATCAAGGTGGAGTACTGGTCGCCATGAAACACACCTCTCTGCCAATTAGACATCTCTGGTAATGACTGTGCTGAATGTCTTCTGACCTTCTTTTAATATGCCAGGAAGCAGCCAGCTTGGTTGCATCTAGAGTTTGCTGTAGCTGCAATCCAGAAAATACCAGTGAAAATCCTGGCAAACATTAACATAGATAAAGCTAAGTAATCCTCAGAAGTTTGCATAGTTGCCCAGATCTGAGGTATTGTCAATGTAAACCCAGAACTCTTCTGGTTGACTACAACTTGCCTTTTGCATTTGGTTATTTATGTTATATATATATATATATATATATATATATATATGGATTATGGTTTTGTCTGTTACTAAGTTACCAAAGTACTCTTTATGTTCAAAATTTTTGATGAACTTGTCTTCTCTGTGGCAGGCAGTGGTTATGAACCGAAATTTTGGTAAGTAGATTTAGGGTATATACAGCAAATGTGGCAAAAGTGTCCCTGCTAGTTAGCATTCTTGAGTTTGAGTGATGGTTACGATACAGTTTTTGTGCTATTTTGCATTATTTACTTACTTGCACTACAGTCACTGTCATATCAATATCTGAAACAGATAGACCCAAGTCTTAAGAAGCAATGAATCATTGCAAGCTTTCACTTAGACTCGCCACAGGGAAGACTGCTGGTTGAAGCAGCAAAAATCCTGTCCTCCAGAAGTCCAATGTCTTACATTGGTGACCCAAAAATAAGATGCTCATAATCACTTTTTTATATATATTTTTTTTAATCTTAGCCTTAGGATGCATTTTTCCCTGAAAGCATCAATCTCTTAACACATTTCTACCATTTAAGTATTGGCCATGTGTTACTGGTATGATGCCAAGCAAGCATGATTAATGCTTTGATTTATGATACTTCTTTTAAAAAAAAAAAATAATTATTTAAAGAATGAAAACTTAGTATCCAAGAATGCTGCTTCCTACTTCTCGGTAGAATCTGAATTAGAGTAGAGAGTCTCAAGTAAAGTAGGAGAGTAAGGAAAGAAGAGACATAGCTGGACTCCACTGGGGCATGCAGAATCCCACTCTATTACAGACAGAGCTACTTTTTATACATTAATACAGACAGAGCATTAACACTGTAGTGGTTTGGGTATTACCTGCCCCCCCCCATAAGGTTAGGAATTCACCCAGACTGAACTCAGCCAGCTGGAAGTTAAGGAATGAAGCTGCATTTATAGCTTTGCACAACTTACAAGCAAAATATGTACAATATATATAGATATATTTACAACTATATGCAGTAATACACAAATAAATAGTAATGCAGAGATGCAAAACCCCTCCCAGCAGCAAACTGCCCAGGACGGACTACCAACCAATCCCCCTCCTTCCTTCCACCCTTTCCACCCTCTCCCTTATCTCAGGATCTCCCTTACATGCAGGGTGAGCTGGAAAAGGTCAGCAAGAGGGGTTAGAAGCAGAATGATTAGTTGAAAAGATGCAGGTTCGGGCAGAAGAGTTAATATGGTGACAACCAGGCAGAGACTGACTTATCTTTGTGTCCTTGTTTTTATATGTCCCAGCAGAACAAATGGGTAATACAGACATCACCATTCTTTCCCTTTCACAGCCAACAATCTAATTTCTCTCATTAAAATATTCCAACTAGCCTCCAACCAGCACAAACACAATGCAAATGATGTACAACTTTGTTTTTAACAGACTTCTCCCTTTGGTCTTTGTTTTTCCTGGGCCATCTGGGCCCTTACCTTAGCTCTTGCTTCTCTCCCACAGGGGACATATCCTGTAACTCCTGGGAATCAACACTGTTCACTCTCTGCACCGCTCAGTATTTTTCTTTCTTGCATTTCTCCTTCTTGCATTCCCACCAGACACTAATTCTGCTTTCTCTGCTAGGTTAAGTTTTGATGAAGGAAGATCGTGGAGCAAGTATAGTTTCACATCCCTCCCACTGTTTGTAGATGGCGTTTTAGGGGAACCTGGAGAGGAAACTCTCATCATGACGTGAGTGAGCATGCCACCATGTTACTGTTGATGGAAGCTGCACCATAAATATGTTATGAGGGCTGCTGGGGACCAATCCAAGTGTGAAGCTGGGAGTATGCAGTCTTCTGTTGCTAAATTATCAATGTTTATTTATGATGTGATTGAAAGAATGACAACGTGTTTCCTTGCAAGCTGCAAGAAGATTATCACTTAGCTTATCAGCGTGAAACCTGTCTCCTCAAACTGAATGTGTTTTAAAGCAGAATTAATCTTGGCAAATTAATATTTGAAAGAAAATGGTGGAGTATTTTTATAACTGCTTTTGCTGCTACTTCTTGTTCTTTTTTTCTTCTTTTTTTTTTTTTTTAACTGAGACATTAAAATGAAGACATTCTTTTGTAAAAAATGAATGACAAAATGTTGCCTGCAGGCTGACTCATGAAAAATTATGATTAGTTTCAACGTGGTATGCTGAGTTCTGCATGATGCATAAATCTGGATTCACCTTGCCAGAAACTGTGACATTTTACCTGAGATAGATTTGCAAAAAGCAGAGAAAAATTCAGTTTCTGTCTGTGAAAAAATGAGCTGACCTATAATGAACAGAATATGTGGCTTGGAAGCTAACCTGAGTTAACAGAGGTCTATGAAAAATGTTCCTTTCAGAATCTAATTTTAATTTGTGTGGGATTCCCAAAGCTTATTATTGAGATCTCAAACTGCTATAGGTTTAACTGTCTCCAGCCCCATATCCAGTCTTCTCTGTATAGTCATTTTGGGGATTGACATAAGTGGGAGGATCTTGATCCACGGAATAAAAGCTACATGCAATTTTCAAGAGAGTTGTAGATAATTAGCAACCTAAGTTTCATTTACATTATGTTTAGTCAAGTGAAAATCAGTAAGACTGGCACTTTTAAAGCAATTAATCTCTTGGAAATCTGTGGATGACTCTACCTCTGTAACTACTGGGCTCCATCTGCTTCTACCTTTTGCTGTATACTCTTTCTGCTGTGTTCTGTAGAGTGTTTGGCCATTTCAGCCACCGCTCAGAGTGGCAGCTGGTGAAAATAGACTACAAGTCTATTTTTGATCGGAGGTGTGCAGAAGAGGACTACAGGCCTTGGCAACTCCATAGCCAGGTGAGGAGCAAGGAGGCTGGGGATCTGACGTGGAGTGACTAATGATCCTACAGTTAAAGATCAGCATGATCCAAAGTCTTTCCCTGTTAGTTTGGTGTACTAGATTGTTCCTTACTGGGTAAGTTTGTTCTATTAGTTACATAGATGTGTACCCTGAAAGCCTTGCAGGGTGAACAGCTGCCTTTTTGGGTTTCACTCTCACTGCAGGCAGCTATCTAGGGTCAGAGCTGAAAAATACAACAGCAGAAGCACTGTCTCTGAGGGAGTCTGAACTCCTTAACTTTTATATCTCCCATGCAGTTTCCCTGTCCTTACCTCCTTTCTCCTCTTTCATCTGTGGATGCAGATCCAGTATCTTAAGACCCTTCTAGTTGCTTTCACACTTGTTTTTCCAAATTCCCACCCTTTTAACCCTTTTTTTCCTCACTGAGTTTGTTTTATCCTTGTTCTGTCTCTCTCAGCAGCGGTACCCCTGCTGTGGGAGTCTGGCACTTTATTCCCAAGTTCACTGTGTCCCCTGTCCCTTGCACTCTGGATGCATCTGCTACATCATTCCAAGAACCGTTGCTGAAGTGCCCAGCAATGCAACACAGTTCATATAGTGCCTGTGCCTGCCTTGGGGCACCTTCCCAGCTCTGCCAAGTTTATGGCCCAAATTCTGTGGTTATATAAACACCACAGACTCCACTGAAGTCTAAAGCAAAATACCATTTATATCATCAAAGATTGCCTTTCTGTATATATCTTGCTGGACAAGAATTTAATAATGAATATGAAATGAAAGTAGCTTGACTTAGACTATCTGCTCACACAGGCCACAACTACACACTAAAAATACTGCCTGTGACTTAGATTTTTAGATTCTGAAAATCACTACAGCTTCTTTGAAATTCAATGAGCCAGAACATTTTAAACCTGTTGCCATTTGGTCCCTTCTGATTCACGGGCAAATGAAAACCATGAAAAGTTTCTCTTCCTACAGCAATTTTAACAGCATAAAAGGTAACAAGTAAGAACCCACTGAATTTTGTTTTCTGCTTTCTTGTGCTTGCATAAGCAAAAATGCCAAGTATTTCACAGTATATCTTTGAAGATGTTGGCTTTTGGAGCTTGCAGAACTATTTTTAGGAAGGCTGCTGTGGACTCTTGCCTTTTAAGTTGCTTTCCACTGAGGTTCCCCAAATAGAAATATTTAGCAGCGTACTGAAGACAGGAGTGAAAAAAACAGGAACGTTTTAGCATTCACCTAACAAATCAAACCCTGTAAAACTTAAATTTGTAATCCTTGGAAAATAGTTACATATATACATATTACTAATTTCTACTGAACAAGGTTATTGCCAAAGAGATCAGACCAAAGAAATAGACCTGCTCTGTATTTTAGACTGTGTAAGGATCAGACTGTGTTTCCAGTTGCTGTGAAACCTAATCTATACAGGAGAAGTGGAGCTGGATCAATTGTTCATTGGCTGTGCAACAAGTTCAGAACTGAGTCACATACATAAGGAATCATAGATCATTTTTTAGTGTGTACTGGTTTAGCTTTAGTTAAAGCTTCAGTAGCTTTAATTAGCTGCAGTGTATTGACACGATATTTCACTTCCTATCCTCATCCCTTAAGTCACAGCTCCCATTGCACAGGCTTGAGAAATCTGGGTGATACGAATAGCCTGGTGGTTGTCAGAGAAAGGGTTTTTTTGTTTTGTTTTGTTTCCAGGGAGAAGCTTGCATCATGGGAGCAAAAAGGATCTACAGGAAGCGCAAGTCAGACAAGAAATGCATGCAAGGAAAATATGCTGGGGGCATGACCTCAGAGCCATGCGTGTGCACAGAGGCCGACTTTGACTGGTAAGCAATGGGCACAAGAACTGTGTGCTCTCTATCACATCCATGCAGGGCTCACTAGAGGGGCTGTAGGCTTGAAGAGAGTAGAAATTAGTGAATGTGCAAGTAGCCAAAAGAAGAAAAGGTGGAATAAATATCTGTAATCTGCTAGGGCTCCCACAAAATTGATGCTAAGCAGACCATTTTCCAGGTCCCATCCAAGCTCTCTGCAGCATTAAGATAAAAGGTCTATTTAGCACATCTAACCTCAGCAATGACCAGAGGTGGCTGTGAGGTAGTGTGTAAGACAAATATAGGGTGTCTAAAAGACAAATTAAATTCTTGAGACATGCACACACATGCACATATATGCATATATGTGTAAAAGTAAATGTATTCATATGCAAACTAGGCCTTCAGCTACTGGAAATCAAGTGTGTAGGGAATTCCTGGTTCATTTGATATATATGGACCACGTTTGATAGTTTCCAACAGACATTGCATTCCTGATTTTGGTTAATCTTCTTCTGAAGCCTTTTCTTCTCTGCAGTAAGCTGTGGAAAACAAGAGTCCATTGGTGAGTTATGAAGTGTGTGCTAATATATTCAGCTTCTAGTTTCACTTCAAAATTTCTGCTGACTCATAGCAGTTTGCACAGAAAAGGCAGGGAACATTATTGAAATCTCTCCATCACCTGTTTTCTCCAAGTCTGAAAGAGTCTCAGGTACCTTAGAAGAGAGAAATGGTGGCTCTTTGGCAGTGCTGATAAACTACCTTTGTGCCTCACTCTGCTTTATCTATGCCGTGTTATTAATTAAACCCAGAATCTGTAACATGCGCCCTGAAGAGGTTAATCTCTTAAATATTTGCTGTATAAATTTATTCCAGAACCATGGAAATGTACAGCATTTCCCTTCTCACTCTCCCATAAATACAGTTAGGGAGAAGATACCTCAGGTTTGTGTGCAGTGCACCATTTAGATGCCAAAAGGTCCTGGATTTCAATCATTCCACATATCTCTAGTGATGTAAAAAAGATAGCAGCCAACAACAACAAAAAACACAAACCAAACAAAAAACCCCAAACCAAACAAAAAAACCAAACAAACACAAAAAACTCTTTAAAAACATACAAACAAAAACAAAGCTGTGCCAAGCTGATACCAAGGCTCAAGAAAACTGATGGAATAAACAGTGGTTCAACTCCTTACACTCGTAAGGGATGCATACTCATGAAACACTTCTGACAAAAAAATGCTTTCCTTCCAGAGCTTTTCTCTCTCTCTAAGAATGTATGGTTTTATTTTATGAATATTGATTGTGTGGTTTACTACTATAAAACTTTGTTGTCAGGAACAGAACAAAAGTGCCACGGTGACATTTGCTGGGGGAAACATGCTTTAGCGTTCACTGTGAGGAGACTTTCTCCAAAACCTCTTGAATGGTTGGGGATGTATGACAGACTCTCTCAGTTCACACACATCAGCCAGATCCCTCAAATCTGTTGGAATGGGCAGATTTAGAACGTAAAGAAAGTCAGCTCATTAAAGTAGCCTAAGAAAAATACCTTTAAAAGTACTGCAGGTCTCTGTGTTAAGCTGACTGATAGAAAATCTTCCTGACCTAGAAGGGCCTTTCTCCTTCTGATGGAATTAGATCTGGTTTCAAGCAGACTGCTGTGATCCCCTCTAGTTCTCTCTGAGCTCTTGTTATTCCTACAGTCCTCAAAACTGGATTTTTACTTTATCCATTTTAGCTTCCTTCGCGTCTGTCTCTGAGGAAAAATAACCTGAAACATTGCTTTAAGCATACAGTTCAGAAATGTTTACCAGCAATATTCTTTGGTTA
Organism: Ramphastos sulfuratus; assembly: GCA_013399055.1. Classification (NCBI taxonomy): domain Eukaryota; kingdom Metazoa; phylum Chordata; class Aves; order Piciformes; family Ramphastidae; genus Ramphastos; species Ramphastos sulfuratus. The sequence continues at coordinate 82,715 of WBNM01041347.1, forward strand.
TTTATCTATTTGGTACAATCAGGAGCATAGTTCTACACAGATGGACGTAAAAGCCACAAGGAAAAGAAGACAGAGGTTTACTGAGGAAGGAGAAAAGAGATGGCAAGAAAAGAAGCAATTCTGCTGGCTCTACTGAATTTCTTAGCCCAGTTTTATTATGCTAAGAAAGGCAAAGCTGCTGCTATGTCATAGCTTTCAGTGCCTGCCTTGTTGAATGCTGCATTAGGCTTTGCTGCTGATGCAACCTGCAAAAGCTGGTCCGAAGAGGCATTTGGAGGAAAATTGGTGAATGAATTCTTTCTGTGGAAAAATATCCTCCTTGGGATCCTTCCTGCAAAAGGAAGAAGCATTTTCATCATCCTCACTAATGACATTTCAGCAGTGCTTTTGAATTCTATTTTTTTTATTTATTTATTTATTACCAGGCAGGGATCTTAATTGAAGGACATTGAAGGGGACATGTATGCTCCAGGCAGGGAGAAGCCCCTTATCTGGCTGCCCTGGCTTTTGCAATCTTTTGGTCAGCTTTTCATATTAACATCAATGGTTGCAGGACCCAGACATACACAGAATTACAGAAAACAACAATCCCTGCCCTAGTCAGAGTAGGACTTTCTTTGCTCTTTAAACATTGAGTTTGTAAGGAAAGATGTTATTATCTAAGAGCCTGGAGTGAAAAATTGTATCTGTGTGGCCAGGTAAAGAGGAAGGAAAAAAAATAAAGGTTATTGTTAATACTGTGAATATTTTTTTTATCAGTTCAGTAGAAATAAATGTGAGTTATAGAAGACATAAAGATTTTATAATGTTATGGGATTTTTTTTTCTCTTGGTAATATCAAAGAACTCCGGGTTCGTTTTAAATCTGTATTCAGGCCATGGTAGTTCTTTCTCAGAGAAAAGGGCACATTTGTTTATTGTTTTACACAGCAACAAAACCGAGTGACATTGGCAATTACTGTAGTTTCTCCAGCCTTGAGAAGCTGTTCTCTTCTGACAGGAGACATCTCTTACCAGGGGCTAGAACCACACCTAGCCGGGGCCAGGGCTGCAGCGGCAGGCGTCGATTCTCCGTGCAGGGGCTGAGGCTCACAGCCAGAGGGCAATAGCGCTTCGGGAATAGGGTTGGATAGAAACGTGCTCAAGCCCTCGGCAGATCTGTCCTAGCAACGGCCTAGAAACCAGAGTGTCCTTCTTCATTTAATTGATTGGATAAATGGATGGCACCGTTACTTGTGTGTTATTAAAGCATTAATTTACCCGGTTTCCTTACGCTGTGTTCTGTCCTGCCATTGGAGCATTATTACAGCAATATCTCTTAAGTAGAAACACCTTCTAGACACAGACGGAAATCTTTGGTGGTGTTCATCCTTCAGCTACCTGTTTCCCTGGTCCTTTAATAGAATCTTTGAGTTAAGTGTCTCACTGTCGGTCCTTCCTTTAAACCTCCTGTCATCAATACTGAGGGCTTTTTCTGTCAGTATGCCCATATCACACACCTTTGTGAGTGGCATGACTCTGCTGATATTGGTGCTCGTGGCTTTGGATTGCTAGACAGGCCCAAAGGAGCCTTAGTGCAATTGAGATTCAGGTCTATTTATTTCACTGATGACAGCAGAAAGGATTTGGTTGGCTCTGTTTTCTGTTGTCTGGCACTTAAATCACAGACCTGCCTGCTGGATTTAGTTCCTATGCTAAAATGTCAGAATCCTGTGTCATGAGAAACTGTGCTGACAAACCATGGGGAGGCAGAAGGCAAATACTGAATGCAGTCAGGCTGTTGGCTTTGTGTGCTACCACTCTCATCAGTTCAGACCATCATGCAGGTGCCTGGTCTGACACATACAATTGCACCCTCGTTAGGTTAACTGCATTTACTTTATCATCGAGGTAGGCTTGGTTAGCTAAAGGACAGTAGTTTATAATTAATGTTTAGTACATTTTGAATGCTTGTGGAAAATGCTGATTCACTATGTGAAATCTGCAAAACATCTCTGCATCTTTGAGGGTGTGGATATTTACCAGGCATAGATTTACTGGACACATTCTTTGGATTTTATTTTCTGTTTTAAGCTGGTATGGCTTAATTATTAGTGCCTCATCACGGTATTTGAAATCATATGCCTTCAATGATCTGTAATTCAAACTGCAGCTGAATCCATCCTTCTGTGAGATAAATTCCATGTCAGATCCTGTAGACCAAGAAAGCAAGAACACAGAATCACAGAATGACACAGAAACATTCCAATTGGAAAAGACCCTCAGGATCATCAAGTCCAACCATTATCCCTACTCTACAAAGTTCACCCTTANCAGCTCCTCTTTAACACAAATCTACATTTACATCATAGTTCAATATTAGGCAATGATATTATGTGAATAAATAGGTGGTAAAAATTCTCTGCAGCAAGTATTTTTTACCACAAGGGCTTTTGGAAAATGAAGGACAAAGTTGACCATAATCACAGATACCTCAATTCCACCCCACTAAATGTCTGAAAAGTTTGCAAAGTAGTGTTTCCAGTTTCTGGCATAACTGAACTTACGGTGAATCTAATAGTATTAAGGATTCCTGTGTTTACACATTAAGTCATCTCTTGATTTGTGGAAGATATGAACATGGCAAATATTCACCTGACTTCACTGCTTATTTCTGTGTCTTAAAACAGTGGGAATTTAATGATTTCACATTGGTTTGCAGCTCTTCCATTGACAGTGTATTTCTCAGGTCTGTATTCAAACTACAAATTTCCTTATAGGATTTCTTTTGCTTTGATTATTACCCATACTGCAGATAATCTTAGGTAAGGGAACTTGCAGGATCTTTGAGCAGAGATACAGAGCTTCTGGAATGAATTCATTCAGATTTGTCTGTGATTACAGAGAAGGGCTTGCAATCCTACTTGATCAAATACGATTCCAGTTTAAACCAATAAAAGTGGCCAGGATAGAACCATCATTACTGAGAACCATAAGATAGGCTGCTTCACACTGATAAAACAATCACTGTTCCTAAATGCTTCAGTATTTTTTGTTTGGGTTTTTGTTTATTTGTTTGGGTTTTGGGTGGTTTTGTTTTGTTTTGTTTTAATAAGTACATGATCTATTTTACCTGAGTTCCTTTCAGGCAGGCACAAAATATCATCAATATATGCAAATCCTAGTTCTCAGTAACCAGGCAATGACTCGACTAGCTGATTGCAGTCTAAAGCTGATGCCTTCCCTGTCTCCAGATTTTGCTACTGGCTTGTGCTATGGCAATCCAATTGATGCTAATGCTTGTTGATTGCTACAAAGCCTGTTGTGCCAAATTGTAGGCAGCAATTTATTGTCAGCATCAGTGTTCTGCGTGCAGCAGCCTGTAGCCAAGGAATTCATTAGATTCCAGAACTGCGGAGGTGAACGAGCGGCTGGCACATCTGTAGAGAGATGTGGAACAGCAATTCATGTCATTTACTGGGATGGTATTTCTGTAGGGCCTTAATGAGCCAAGCGATTTGCAAGCCTGAAAACAACACTGAAACTTCTCTGCTTAGAACTATTTCTGCTGTGGAAAATCCTATGAATTCATTCTCTTGGCGTTTGGGAAATACGATCCAAGTATAGTCAAGACTACTTAAGGCAAGCTTGGCTAGTCCAGATGTATGGGCACTAATAGGAACAAAAATGATGGCATGTGTCTGGACTCGTGTAGTAAGAAATCCCAGACTGACACTACTGTATCGAATTGGACTGTGGGTAGCAGTCCCCTCTGGGGCAGATTTCACTGTATTATTGTGTTTTATTTTATCATAGAATGGTAAGGTTGGAAGGGACCTCAAGGATCATCTAGTTCCAACCCCCTGCCATAGGCAGGGACGTCTCCCACTGGTACAGGTTGCTCAAGGCCTCGTCCAACCTGGCCTTGAAAGCTCCAGGGAGGGAGCAACCACAACCTCCCTGGGAAACCTGTTCCAGTGTCTCACCACCCTCACTGGAAAGAACTTCCTCCTGACATCTAATCTAAATCTTCCCTCTGCCAGTTTAAACCCATTGCCCCTCATCCTGTCATTGCAAGACCTTGTAAATAGTCCCTCCCCAGCCTTCCTGTAGGCCCCCTTCAGATATTGGAAGGCTACTGTAAGGTCTCCTGGAAGCCTTCTCTTCTCCAGGCTGCAGAGCCCCAACTCTCTCAGTCTGTCCTCATAGCAGAGCTGCTGCAGCCCTCTGAGCATCTTTGTGGCCCTCCTCTGGACCCGCTCCAACAGTTCCATGTCCTTCCTGTGCTGGGGGCTCCAGAAATGCACACAGTACTCCAGGTGGGGTCTGAAGTACTGTCACCTAACTAATTTTTCAGCTAACTGATTACAGAATGCTGTGTGTGTACAGTGTTACGGCTTTTTAATTAGAGTGACACATGATAACTGAGGAATACAGCACTGCAGTGTGTTGACAAATGAATTACTAAAATATAGGAATCCCACTTGCATATAAATATTTGTTTTCTCTAACCAAATCAGAATTGTGTTATTCTTGATTATAAAGTATATTCTGCAGCTATAGTGGTCTTAGTCCAACAAAGATGATTAGAGAAGCACATGGCAGTGCGAGAATAGACTGAATGATGCTTCCAAAGCAGTTAAGCAACATTCAGTCACTAGCATCTGAGTAAATAGATTGATGAAAATTCAATTAAAAAAATGAGGAAAAGACCACTTAGGTCATCTACTTCATTGCTGTTTCCTAGAGAATGGTCTCAATTACTTGTTGTAGTTGTCCCTAGCACCACAGCTGCCAAAATATTCCTTTGGAACAGTAGCTCAGTCTAATAGATGTTTAGGGGTTTTCCCAGGTGATATGCAGCTTTAATTTTCTTTTGCTTAATGTCATCTTTTGAATTTCTCCTTTTTTTAGATTACCTCAAAACATTTTATTCCTCAATTCAGAAAGAAAAAAATTGCAGGTGGAAGTAAAAGGTGGTGGCATAATTCTTCTCAATGTTCTACTTTTGATAAGAAGAATAAGAAATGTAACAAACTGCAAAATATTCTATCATTTTTTCCTTTATCTCATATCTTAGATCAGTACCAGACTTCTTAAAAGTGCTTAAGCTGTAAGTTTTTGATTTAAGCTATCATACTTTGATCCAGAAAGAAAAAGACATTTGATAAAAGTCTTCATGATGTTAAACTTTCTTTGTTGTTAATCTTATTCTACACATATTATTGATTGTACTGCTTCAAACAGGGGAATCCAGTAGCCTGATAGAGGTGAGGCTGCTGAAGTTCCTTGTCCTGTGACCCAAGCAGTAGCAAGACTGAGCAGTTGTGCCTGTAGGCACAGTACATATAGGCATATGTACACATAGGCATATATCCCTGTCTGGTGACACAGATTAGCACAAACAGAAACCACTCACACAAACATCAGTTGCCTCATCCTGGTCCCCTCTGCAATTTACCAAGATGAAATCCCACTTGTGGAAAATATGTGTACTATAAACACACATATATAATACTGATCCCACCAGTAACTGATCTTAGACAGAATCACAGAATCAGTCAGACTGGAAAAGACCTTTGAGATCATCAAGTCCAACCTATCGCCTAACACCTTCTAATCAACTAAATCATGGCATGTTCACTCTCTTTTTAAACACTTCCAGGGAGGGTGACTCCACCACCTTGCTGGGCAACCCATTCCAATGGCCAGTCACTCTTTCTGCAAAGAACAACTTCCTAACATCCAGCCTAAATCTCCCCTTGTGCAGCTTGAGACTGTGTCTGTCTGATATCTGGCCCCTGGACACAGGTCTGTCCAGTATCTGGCCCCTGGACTCATTGTCTGCCCAGCTGCCTGATGCATAGGCATACACACACATAACAAGTCTTACAAGCAGGTCCAGACATACATGGCTTTACACCAGTATCCATTCCTTCAGACTTCTTGGTCTCTCCAGTAACCAATTCATGGATCTGGTATCAGCAGCTACACTCCCAAGTCTTTTAACCTACTGAATGACTTGTCCGGCTTGGTGCTTACCTGCACAGCATGCACACACTTCAGTTACTCCTGTGGCTGGCAGTGTGGGTAAGGGGACTACTGTGACTCGTGGTGTGAGTCCAGTTTCAGAGACTTAGGCCATGACAACACACGCACACAGAACAGATAGCCACTCATCCATAGAAATAGAAGTGAAGGTGCCAGATGCACTTCTCTGCCATGGCATGATGAGCCCCATGCTCCTGTGTGCAGTAACCTCTCTACATGATCTGCAAAGTGATCCAGAGAGTGCACTGCCATTGATGATCTCATCCTCACTATGGGCTGATAGCTGTAATGTGACAACCCTGAGAGGGGCTGGGGTGGAGGATCCACTGGCTACAATCCTCTATCTTGTGTTTTAATTGCTGTTGCTTTATGTATACAGAAATGAGTCTTTAATCACACGATCTAATGCTGCCCTAATAACCTTTTCCTAGAGTATCAGGCTGTTTGAGACAAATACATTAAAGATAATAAGCAAAAAAAAGTGCTTTGCAAAGAAGTGTGATTTTAAGATTAAGAAGCATGTTGTAACTGGACTAATGGAATGGAGCTGGTGGACTCTATAGCAGTTCTCAGAAGTGGCATCCCATTAACTTCTCCATTATGGGCTATGGAGAAAGTTTAATAAAAGGAATAAGAATGATTTTCCAACAAAACATTACTCATTACTCAATGGCTGGAGAGTAATTCAACATGTGAGTGGAATACTGATTAGAGAGGATTTTTGGTTGTTTATTTGTTCCACAACAGCAATTTTTATAGAGTCTTTGCTTACCTGGAATCAAAACCCATTTGAACTGTTGTTTGGTGGTACCCAACCAAATTTAGTCACAGCTACAGCCAAACTGGAAGAAAAGATTACACTTTGACTCATTGTTTCTAACACACAATTTTTAGTAGCATTTCTTCTCCCAAACAAAAGTAGAACTGAAGATTGCAGCCTTCTTTTCCTTTACCTAATAGGCTGTTGGTGCCTTCAGCAGCAAACTCTCTCAGGGCTGTAAATTTTCCCCTGCAGCTCACGCAATATGGTTTCCAAATTTCCTTAACTGTTTAGCACTTCAGTTTCCTAAGGTATGACTGAGACAGCTGTGATTGAACTTTGCCTAGACCTCTATCTGGCTTTATATTTGACTGTAGGGCTGAATCCAAAAATCAGTTAGACTGTGGAGAGAGAGCACCTAATGCAATAGCTCATAAACTACCTGGTCTGGTCCTGCTTGTTTGTACTGGGATGTATGCAAGGTAATTCTACCCCCAAATAAAAGATTAAAAAGGATGAAGAATCTGTTCTATCAATAAAAAGACAATTCCTAGTTTTGAGGAAAATCAAAACTTGTATCCACAGTGGAGAGCATGAACTAATGCCTGTGTTTGTTCTTGTTTGTTTTTATTGTGATTTCTTTTAACTCTTTAAACAGTGATTATGGATATGAACGTCACAGCAATGGGCAATGTTTACCAGCATTTTGGTATAACCCATCTTCCTTGTCAAAAGACTGTAGCCTTGGACAGAGTTATCTCAACAGCACTGGGTAAGTGGCACACCAGACTTTATTTAGCTAAAGCACCCAAGTGGGTTTTAACCCACCTTGCCTTTACTACAGGGGTCTCAAAGATAGCTGAAGTCCTTGGGACCACATCTTCACTGATTTTGGTATAGAGCAGTCTGGCACTCCAGATCTCCATCATGTATGGTACCTTTCTCTGAAAAATGATGCCTTAAAGACACTGGGGGACAAAACCATATAGCAAAGACCAAATCATTAAAGAAGTCTCTGAAAAGACTTCTCTTAAAATCACATGCCTCAGGTGAGGCAGAAACAGTGGAAAATAAATTAGAGGTTAATTTACATATATGTGAACCGAAGTAATAAATGAGCAGGTAGCCTGAATGCTGATTATTGTTTGTTCTTCTTGAAAGTCACTGGGAGATATAGTTTCAGAGACCCATCTCAAAATTCATTTTTGTGGTGATTAAAGCAAATGAAGGAACCCAAGCTGTCTTCTGGTGTTTGGTACACTCAAAGATAGGAAGAATTTGCCTTTTTTTCTTCAACTCTCTTATTTTCATAGCCCTTAAGGGTTGCATCTTTAGAGAGAGTTGCCTCACAACTGATATGAAGAGGAGAGTGTGTGAAAAAAGCTTTGAGCTATGCCTAACGGTATAATAAATGAATAAAATCCATCCTGCACATGGATGTAATTTATTTATGACTTTATAGTTACAAATAAGCAGTCATCATATAATTTTATGTTTTAGACATTTTTGTAGTATGTGATTTATAGGTGTGCTATGCAGGAAAATATTACGCAACAGTATTAACTACTCGTATGTTTGGCTGAGAGAACTACAGAAATGTGCTTGTGAATCTGTTTTCTTCCGACCCCCTTAGTCTAAACAACCTCAAAAATGCCTCCCTGTTCCCAGTTATGCTCCCTGTCAGCATCCTCCACAGATTTCCCTTTGTGTTTTCAGGTACCGTAAAGTTGTTTCTAATAACTGCACGGATGGTGTGAGAGAGCGCTACACAGCCAAGCCACAGCAATGTCCTGGCAAAGCCCCCCAGGGCCTTCGCATAATCACTGCCGATGGCAAACTGACAGCTGAGCAAGGACACAATGTCACTTTCCTAGTGCAGCTGGAAGAGGTAAGCTCTATTTTTATGTTGCATCCCAGACCCCATGGGTGTATTTGAGTCTGATTCGTGCCAGACAAAAAGTTTGCAAAGTAGTGAAGAAGTGACCCAAGAGAGTGTGAGATAAAAGTCAGTTCCACAGTGTAGCTTGGCAGAGGTTGCTCTGTAATGTAATGAGTGATGTATGGAGTTGGTGAGACCTAACAGTATTGCAGTGCATAGAGTAGTAGCTGGGAGAAGTTGATAAAAACTGGGAACTTGTTTGGTTTGGCAATTTCACAGTAGAACTGGAGAGTGCAGGTTTGAATCCTGAGTCCCACCTTTAGCTACGCCGTTGACTTCCCTGCTGTGTTTGAAACTGAATTTCCATTTTTACCTACCACTGACTTTCAGCTTGGCATGGCTAAAGGTACATTTGCAGACTTGTCCCCATTGCATAAGTTAGTACGTGTTGCTTAGATATTTGTGGATGGAATCTCAGGATGTTAGAAGCAATATTATTAATTCTTGAATCCCCAGACAATAATGTTTAAAATCTTTTTGCCTTTTTTTTCTTCTCAGTAGTTCTTCATCAATGTTTAATTGCAGGCTTCCAAATAATAACATTCATAAAGTAACTATTTTCTCTTTTTCTGTAATCCAATTTGATTTTTTTTAAACTTCTACTATTCTTCCTGTAGAGGTGGCAAATAAATCCTAAATTAACTATGTTTTTACTCTAAAGAAAAATGTACATCCCATTACAGCTTAGAGTATTCATGGAAATTACTTCTAACCCTCTCCATACTAAATGTCATCTGCAGTAAGGAAGAGAAATGAGTATGACCTCTGGAGCTGAGTTTTGTAGGAATGTGTTGGGATTTTTACATCTCTATTTTTGATGCTTTCCCCATCAAACAGCTGTCCTGATTTGTAAAGGCAATAACATATAATAAATCATACCTAACCTGAAGCAGTTGTTTGACCTGAATGCTCATTTTCTCCAAAACATAGTCCCTTTAGTTTGGTTGTGACAATCATACAACACTGCTACTGTAGATGCTGTCAGAAGAGTATAAAGATATAATTTCATCTGGATTTTGTGTTTTATGATGGCACATAAAGGTCCAAAACAAGGTAAAAATCTTAAAGCATTTTAAAAAATTTTTTTAATTAAAAATAAAGTAAATAATAAAATTTTTAAAACTTTAAATTTTTTAAAAATTAAAAATAAAGTAAATAATAAAATAAAAAATAAAAAAAAATTTAAAAATTAAGTATAAAGGTGATGCTCATTGCATCACCTTTAGAGAAGGAGATGAGTATTCTAAGAAGTCAGTCACAAAACTACCAAAGAGTTACACCAGTAGTCAGAGAGCAAGACAATCACCCACAGCATGGACAATTCAGGACAAATATCCTGTTTTACCTTCTGTGAGTGTTTCAGTTCACATGTTCTGTAAGAATACCCTGGCCCCTCTGTCATTCTGTGAAGTTCTGACTTTTCTGTTGATTCTGATTTTTTTTGATAGCCCAGCTTCAGTGCTCACCAGACTCTGGAAGCAACACCTTCTCCGTTAGGCAATCCTGTATTTCTCAGGCTGTATATCAGGGAGTACATAAAGTACACTTTGATGAATGTGAATGAGCTTCTGAAGAGATCTAAAAGGGACTTTTCTTTCTGTATATTTAATAAGGAAGAGGTTAGGAATGCTCTGAGGGCTGAAACAATATTGATCAACCTCCACCCTTTCTGATTACTTTCCCTGCTAGATGAATCTTGACCTGCTGCTCCTAGATTTGTCAATATAAAGAGTTTACAGAGCTGGTGAGCCAAGTTACAAGAGTTCATTTAAGATTTATACTCCTGTTATCTTTCTAGGGCTTTTTGCTCCATCTAAGGACCCACCTGGGTCTGAAAAGAATGAACTGCAGAGGCAGGCTCACTGGAGACCCTGAAGAGTCTCTGGATCTCTGTAGTGGAGGGGATTACTGAGTGAGTAGGGTGAGGTAAATGGTAGTAGTAAAAAAAAAGAGGGTGTTTTTGCTCAGGTGCAAGATTCGGGGGCAGGAACCACAGCACAGGGATTTCTTTTAGAGCCTGCTTGTGCCTATGGTGAAGCTGAGGGCTGGGACTGTGTCATTTTGACAATAACACAATGTCAGTAAAAGATGTCTGAAGAGAAAGAGGGACAAACCATTCAAAAGCATTCTGCTATTGAGGAAGGGACTAAGGGAAAACAATCACTGAAGCTCGTGTGAGTGGAAAAGGGGCAGGCACCAAGACCTGCAATAAGTAGAGCACTGATGGTTTCTGAGAGCTGGGATTCTGTAAAGCATTTATATCTGACAGTATCTAAATATCATGAAAAGCAAAACCAGCTAACAGCTTGTATTTAAATTAACCAAATATAAGAATCCTTTCCTCTCACCTTTTAGGATTTCTCTATGGCTTCTTAAAAACTGCTTGTAAAGTCACCTTGCACTAAATATCCTTGATCTTGTTACTGGAAAGGTTTGTCCAGATTACTTCTCCTTTTAGTCTGGTGTAATCATCATGATATTTTTGCTAGGTGACAACAGCCAGGAAGCATCAATGTTACCTTTTCTAATTAGCATATCTCCCATTGTACAAAGCATTATGGAAATGTTTAATAAGCAAAGCACCATAATTAAGCTGGTAATTTTGCTCTTAAATTTCCATTGAGCACAGCAGAATAGCAATAGCAAATAAATGGCAGCACAGGAGAAAACTAATTATTCTTAAAAGCAAATGTTCCCATTGCCTTAAAATGCTACTGGCTTAAAGCTTAATTCTTTGCCCTGGCCTGGGATTTTTGCATAGAACCAAGGCTGGTACCTCTCACACTGTAGCATTCAATAGCAGTTGTTTCTTACTCTAAACAACATGGAACTGTGTTTCTGCACAGCCACAACACAAAACCAAACCCAAAATTTACAAAGCCAGTTTGCCTGCTGCTGAAGTTCTTCAGCCCAATGTCCTTGTTGTATTTTGCTGTTCTGTTGTAGAAAATAGAGGGATTGTATTAAGTGGGTGTTGTTTCTGCATGCCTTCCCCATTACATGGTCTTGTAGGTCTCTTTGCCTGTCACAAACTCAATTGTTATTTGCGTGTTTGAGTTATTTGTATAAGCATCAGACACTTGTGCTTGCTGTACTGCTTCAGCAGAGACACTGAAAGCTGCAGCCTCCAGAACAATGCTATTCAACACAATAGCTTTCAAACTCTGTTTGTCTGATTGCTCATACATCTTTGCTGAGGAAATGGACAGTAACGACATTCAGGGCAAAAAGGTTCAGGGCTTTGGCTGTTTCATTACAGATAATTCACAGAGAAGCTGCCTCTTTTAATTTATTTTTGTATCTTGATAAAATGACAGCCAGACATCTTTGACATTCTAGGTCTGCCTCAGTTCTCACTTGACAAAGTCACTCCACTTGGAATAAATTTTGACGTGCTTTTGACTGCTTGCTGCTGCTGTATCACGTCTGCATTAAACTAATGTGTGAGGAAAGCTCAGCTGCTCCTACAGTTTGAGCCATGAGCTAGTATTCAGGCAATCTGAACTCATTCCTGAACAGCACTCTGAGCTTCTTCTGCATGACCTTGACTAAGAAATTTAACCTTGACTAAGAAACTTAACCTTTCTTTTTTATTTCCTCATTTGAAAATGCAGCTTTGCTTTCTCCCTCATGCCCTCCTTGCCTTTCATTTATGTGCCGAATGCTCATAAGGCCAGAGAACTCTCTTACCATGTGAATATACAAATCAAGCCCTGAATTTCCTAAAGACCAGGATAGTTTTCTGTAATGGCAATGTTAATAAATGCCTGTGCAAGGTAGGTTGTGTCTCAAGTGCATTTAATGAGCTTGGGGACACAGCTAGGGGGACAGTACCATTAGCATTTCCCAGCTCAGCACTCTCATTAGCGCAATTCAGAATTCAGCTCAGGTGAAGTCCCTGGAGATGATCTCAGCATTGGAATTATTTTGATTGTTGACGTACTCAAATTAAAGATGCCAAGCTGGTAGTACTTAAAAGCACAGTCTGTATTTTTTTGGTGGTATCCTGCTGTGCTCCCTGTTTTGATACCACGAGTTAGTCATGATTACAGAAATAGGAAACCTTCACCCTAGCTTTCAGTGCACATGCTGAATCGTGGCTGTTTATCTTACTAAGACCACCACATTCCTGTTAATAACACGCAGATGAAATATCAGTACATTCCCCTCCCCCAAACCACTGCCATCTCGATTATAATTGCCTTTTCTGTGTTACTGCTGGTTGGGAGAAATCAGTCTTTCATGCATTCTAAGATCCACTGCTGAAATTCCATGAAAATGTATGAACGTTGACCTCGCCCTCGTGATGACACACAGCACTACAGTCTTCTAATGCACTTCCAGTTACACAAGCTCAATTATTCTGCATAATCCAGGGAGGCTGTACTTAATGATTCCTGTGGAGCACAGAAGCTCTAGTCCTGCAGAAAAAGCTTGTAGCTGAGTCGAGCTGGCAGAACTGGCAGTTAGAATTAATTATTTGATTAGTGCAATTAAAGATTTCTGTGTAGAAAAAAGAAGTACGTGTGGAAAGGATCAAGCTATTTGCTCTGATGAGAGACATTTCTATTCAGTTTCTGATTGTAGAAAGTTAAAAGCATCTCTCTGAAATCAAGAATTTACAGGGGAAAGATGAGATGTTAGGAAGAAGTTCTTTACAGGGAGGGTGGTGAGACACTGGCACAGGTTGCCCAGGGAGGTTGTGGCTGCTCCCTCCCTGGAGGGGTTCAAGGCCAGGTTGGACAAGGCCTTGAGTGACCTGTACTAGTGGGATGTGTCCCTGCCTATGGCAGGGGGTTGGAACTAGATGATCCTTGAGGTCTCCTTCCAACCTTACAATTCTATGATTCTATGATTCTATGAAAGTGTGTTTTTCAGTATGTGAGCAAGCTGAACTTGAATATCTGTTTAAAATTTAGCAGATGCTTTAAGTAGACCTAAAATATTCAGTCGCAATGGAAATGTATTTGCTGGAAGTTTTCTGGTGGAGACAGGGAAATACCAAAGAGGGAAAAGGGTTAATCTAGAGAATGCACAAAACATTAATCTCTGAAGGCAATCCAACAATTGTCTCTCTCTTTTGCCAAGGATTATTAAACCCATTATCAACATCTGTAAGGGAGGCACACGAGTCAGTGCATAATCAAAGACTTAAATTTGAAGCATAGGAACTGAAATCGAACACCTTGAACTGTGTTTCGTTGTTTAACACCGGAGTACAAATACTGGAAGTCAGTAAGGAAAATGAACAATTACAACTTTCTGGGCAAGATTCAGCCTGAAGGTTTGAGAGAGAATCCTGTTAGGTGCATCTCATNCTGTAATCTAATTTTCTCCATTAAAATATTCCAATTAGCCTCAAACCAGCACACACGTACAACAAAATGTTGAGAGCTGCATGAAAGAAGTCGAAGTGTAAAAATATTGTTGCAAACTGTATGGGCTGTTTTTTGGTGTGTCCTGAAGCAGGAAGCTTCACAGGATTTTTTTGAAGCATCCAGGTCTTTTGGAAAATGTGCATTTGGCTTAAGGGGCGGGGGCGGGGAAGGAGGGAGGGGAAACTTATTTTTTGTATGCTTAGAAACCTCTTGGACATTTAATGAGAAAATCCCTTTGAAAATAATTTACATTTTAGTTTAAATGTTGTATAAGTAAAGAACATGGGGCCTTGGGAAACTCATTTTTAATGGCCATGGCCTTTTTCAGGCTAAAAGGAATCACAGAGTCATAGAATCATGAAGGCTGGAAAAGGTCTTTAAGATCATTGAGTCCAACCATAATCCAACTACCATGACCACTGAGCCATGTGTGACGTGAGGTGCCTCACCTACGCTCTTCTTGAGTACCTCCAGGGATGGCAACTGTGTCACCTCCCTTGGCAGCCTGTTCCAGTGCTTCACCACTCTCTCAGTAAAGAGACTTTTCCAATCTCAACCTCCCCTGGCACAACTGAAACCCATTTCCTCTTCTCATATCAGTAGTTACGTGAGAGAAGAGACCAGCACCGACCTCACTACAACCTCCATTTGGTTGTAGTGATCTCCTCTTAGCCTTCTCTTCTCCAGACTAAACAACCACAGCTCCTGCTCATCATATGGCATGCCCTCTAAACCCCTAACCAGCCTCATTGCTCTTCTCTGGACACAGTCTTCAGGGTCTTTCCTATACTGGTGCACCCAGAACTGAACACAGTACTCATGTGCCTAAAGTTCAGCATATGCTTAAGTCTTTTGCTGGAGAAAAGCCTGTATTAAGATTACAGTGTACTGTCAGGTTATATCCAAACGTGCATATTCCATATACCTAGTGGTAAAAAACATCCATCAATAGTGTTTTCATTTTTTCAGTTATTGTAGCTGGTCACTGACTAGGTGAGCATGATTAAAATGCAGGAGCTGAATGCAGAGGTATCACCACAAGCAGCCAACTTGGCAAATTTCCCCTTTGATGCCTAAGAGCATTGGTATTAAAGATCTTTTACAATGAAGGCCAGAGAGGCTGTCCAAAGATATCACAGAATCACAGCATATCAGGGACTGGAAGGAACCTCGAAAGCTCATCCGGTCCAACCACTCTGCAGAGCAGGATCACCTATACCAGATCACACAGGAACACATCCAGGCAGCTTTTTAATATCTCCAGAGAGGGAGACTCCACCACCCCCCTGGGCAGCCTGTTCCAGTGTTCTGTCACCCTCACAGGGAAAAAAATCCTCTCCATGTTTAAGTGAAACTTCCTATGCCTCAACTTCTACCCCTTGCCCTTTGTCCTCTCATTAGGCATCACCGAGCAGAGCCTGGCTCCATCCTCCTGGCACTCACCCTTTACATATTTATAAATATTGATGAGGTCACCTCTCAGTCTCCTTTTCTCCAAGCTAAAGAGCCCCAGCTCCCTCAGCCTCTCCTTGTAAGAGAGATGTTCCATTCCCTTAATCATCTTTGTGGCTCAGCATCTCAGTACTGCTTGCATCCAAGTGCTTTGCTTTGGCTGTGGAAGTAATGCAGGGAGTTTGTGTGGCTTAATTGAGATAAAAGCTTGAGAAAAGCCCTATCATGTAATATTGGGCTTGTCAAAATGACACAAAGCTGGAAGAAGCAACAGAGGAACTTATTGCAAGATGTATGTATATGCATCAAATTGTTGCAAAACAAAATTTGTCTTGGTAAAACAGCCACTTGCAAGTGGCTCTGGAAAGCTGTCTTAGGCAGACAGCAGCTGGGGCTGATGTAGATCAGGTGTGGGCTGTATAGAAATGTTTGGATTTTGGTTCTTCTGCTTTCTCTTCCTGTCTTATTCTGTCTGTGCTCTTACCTGGCACAGATAAAAAATTAGAGCAAGTCAAAACACAGTCTCTTTGTTTTCCTGGCTTTTTTTTTTTCCTCTCACTTCCTAAGCTAAAATTTTAAATGTCAGCTTTTCAGAATGTGGCATTTTCAGAGAAATGTTATAGCCTGAATCTTACTCAATGGAAAATATATTTCCAGTTCAAAGGGTTTTAGAACAAAACAGGAAAGGCCAAGACAAATGAAAAAGACTGGGAGAACAGCAACTGAAGCTCTTCTCTAATTAGATTTTCAGGTGTCTCTGTCAGCATCTCTTGTCCCTAAGGAATTTGGATAAAAAAATTGAAATCTAAATCTTGCATGCCACAGAAATGGCTTCCTTCCCTGGCAGCACCTGTAGGCACCACAGGTTTCATGGCTTTGGACAAAATGAAGACAAGAGGAAAACCATTCATTAGAGCACAAATTTCAACACTTGCAGAAATAGGACTGTTCTAAAATGCTGTCACCCTTTTCATCTTCCTCTGCTGCCTCAAATATATAGAGGAATATACCTTGACCTGAAATAGACTTCACCTGCATGACCTCAAATATACTCAGAGGTAATAAAGCCAGCAGGGTCACTGTGGTGTTGCAATTTCAACCATATGAACAGCTTTTGTCCCAGCAGCATGGTTTTACTGCTGAAAGACAATTTCTTTTTTAGTAAGAAATGATGAATAAGACCCTCATGATGGTGGACCTAGAGTAATTGGGAAAGCATCTCTACTGAGCAGGATCTAGCCAGCTGCTCTGTGATGTGTATGTAGTCTGTACAGATTTTGGAGCTGATCTGAGCTATTCCAGCTTTTCACCAGTATAATAACTCAAATCAGAATCTGGGTTAAAAATACAGTGGCAAGTCTTCTTTTGCTTTGTGCTTATGAGTTGCTTAAATGATATATTTAGATATCTATATCTGTAGATATCTAGATAGACCAGATCTACAGAAGAATTTTTTTTATGCTAAGGATGGTGAGACACTGGCCCAAGTGCCCAGGGAGATGGCAGATGCCCCACCCCTGAGCCATCTCCAAGCTAAAGAGACCCAGCTTCCTCAGCCTTTCCTCATAAGGAAGATGTTCCACTCCTTTAATCATCTTTGTGGCTCTGCACAAGCAGTTCTCTGAGGTCCTTGAACTGAGGAGCCGAGTACTGGACACAATATTCCAGATGGGGCCTCACCAGGGCAGAGTAGAGGGGGAGGAGAACCTCTCTTGACCTACTGGCCACACTCCTTCTAATACACCCCAGAATGGCATTGGTATTTTTGGCCACAAGGGCACATTCCTGCAGGACTACCAGGTCTGTTTCCCCAGAGCTGGTCTCCATCAGATCAATCCCCAACCTGTACTGGTACATGAGGTTGTTCTTTCCCAGATGCAAGACCTGGACAGCTGGAGAGATGAAATGAGAAGAATCTCAAGAAGTTTGATAGAAGTTTGACCTAGGTCAGAACAATCCTAGATATCAGTACAGCCTGGGGGATAATGAAATTGAGAACAGCTCTGCAGAAAAGAACTTGGGAGTGCTGGTGGATGAAAAGTTAAACATAAGCTAACACTGTGCACTTGCAGCCCAGAAGGCAAATCACATCTTAGGCTGCATCAAAGGAAGTGTGGTCAGCAGATGGAGAGGTGATTCTGCCACTTTGTTCTGCTCTGGTATGATCTCATCTGGAATACTGCATCCAGCTCTGGAGCCCTCAACACAAGAGAGACATGGACCTGATGGAGCAGGTCCAGAGGAGGGCCACAAAAATGATCAAGGGGTCAGAGCACCTCTCCTAAGAGGACAGGCTGAGGAACCTGGGCTTGTTCAACCTGGAGAAAGGAAGACTCCAATGAGACCTAATAGCAGCATTCCAGTACCTGAAGAGGGCTACAAGAAGGCTGCAGAGGGACTGTTTACAAAGGCCTGCAGTGATAGGATGAGGGGCAATGATTTGAAATTAGGGAAGAGCAGGTTTAGATTTTATGTCAGGGACAAGTTCTTGACCATGAGAGTGATGGAACACTGGAACAGATTGCCCAGGGAGGTAGTTGAGGGCCCATCCCTGGAAGATATTCAAGCTGTACCTCAACAAGGCTCTAAACAGCCTGATCTAGTGTAGGATGTCCCTGTTTAATGCAGGTGGGTTGGACAGATGACCTTTGGAGGTCCCTTGCAACCCAAACCATTCTACAATTCTATAAGCAGGTGCTTAAACTTCTGGGAAAGCATCCAAAGCAGAATTTGCTAAGACTTTTGCTGAGTGGAAGCCTCTGTGTTGCTCAAGCACCTTGGGTTTAACTATATGTCATTGGAAAATCCAGATGTTACCAAGTTAATTGCTAAGAGAAACTTAGTTAATTAAGAACTACCTAAGGGCAACCTGGAGCTGAGTTGACATGCAAGATCCCTTATGGGTTTAAACTGGCAGAGGGAAGATTTAGACTGGATGTTAGGAGGAAGTTCTTTCCAGTGAGGGTGGTGAGACACTGGAACAGGTTGCCCAGGGAGGTTGTGGCTGCTCCCTCCCTGGAGGTGTTCAAGGCCAGGTTGGCGGAGGCCTTGAGTGACCTGTTCTAGTGGGAGGTGTCCCTGCCTATGGCAGGGGTTTGGAACTAGATGATCCTTGAGGTCCCTTCCAACCTTACCATTCTATGATTCTATGATCCCTCTGTTGGTTTCTGAAAAGATATTCAGGTTGGCCTTCTCGGTAAGGTCTCAGTGCCTCAGGGGTCATCTGCCCTCACCAGTGCTCTCAAGAGGAGAACAGGGAACTGCTGTCTTTACCTTCAAGAGACCAGGAGGGAAATGGATGAGATATCTGTAGGAATCCTTAGGAACATGCCTTTGTCAAGAGACGTCTTTCCCCTGGTACACCTTCTGTCTGGATCCTCCAGATCAAGGGAACAGAGATGATTTTGTCTCATCCATTTGGAAGTAAGTGAGCTTCCAGCAGAGTGCCAAGGCAGTGTAATGACTACAACTTCAGCCTGTAAAATGAGAGCATCAGGGAAAATGTACCTCTAGCTATCCCTAGGTGTGGTTCTGCTCCTCCTGCTTTCCCTTCAGGTAAGTCTCCACTAATTCTGCTTTCACAGGTTACCAAGAGACTGAGAGAACAAAAGGAATATAAAGCTTATGATTCCCTCCCAGAGTCACACACACACATTTCCCCTTCTGATGTGGCAATCTGCCTGATGCCAACCATTTACATAGGTACCTTTCATTCCAGTTGGGCATCCAGAAGATTGTGAAGATTTGTCTTTCAAAGGAAAAGGCAAACACTTTAAAAATACCCCCCCAAACCCAACAAACTGAAGTAAATTAAATGTTCTTTCAGCCAACTTTATGAACTGCCTTCAGCTATTAATTTACCAGCATTCTTCCAGATAGTGGCAGCTGCTTCAGCACACCAGGCTGCAGAGTGAGCTGCTCCATGGCAACAGCCAGCAAGCATGAATATAACCAGCATAAGTATCACGCAGAGCCTCTGAGGGGGGACTTCAAAAGGAGCAAGAATGCCTAAAGTTAGGACAAGGTACTGCATCTTACCTGAAAGAGAGGATCTATAGCAGCCACACTTGTTCCACAGGTCAGTGTGGGCTGTGTAATTATTCCACTGTCAGAAACTGCCCTTAACCATAGGCATAGCACTACCTTATGATATAAGAAAATCGTACAGGTGACATAGGTTATTTGGAATTTTTTTGGTATGCTGTCTTTTAGACACACTTGCAAACAAGCAAACAAAAAAAATAATTGCTTTTTCTTTGTAAATCAGTGTAAGGAAATTGCATCATCATTCTCCTCTTTTGAAGTTTGAAAGCCTTTGGGGCTGGGCAACCTGCACAGAGTTTGATGAATGTGCATGCCCCAGACTGGAATTCACTTTCAGGACTGTAAGGTTAGAAGCTGTTTCAGGATTGTTTCACATCAGTGGGTCTCTGTTCTAGCATTGAGAATATAGATCCATGATATCCTTGGCTTTTGGTTTGTGGTGGCATTTGTATGTCTATTTGTTTGTTTCTCATCTGTGACTATTTATTTATTGTGATTTATTTTAACAATTCTGAAATGTGCTAGATTAGCAGCCCAAGAGACTAATGTCACAAAGTGGCAGTCTGAATTACATCACAAACCTACTTTTCTGGAATTATCTCTGGGCAATAAGAAAAGAGTTTAATCAGCTTTGTCAATTCATTAGCCCTTCCCTTCTGAGGCAGGCACAGAGGGTCCCTCTTAGTGCCAGTAACGTTGGTAGCTGCTCTGAAATAAATACAAATCCAGCTCATTTAAATCAGGCCACTGAGCAAGTCATAAGCTGCTGTAAGCTGTCGTTATGTAAGGCTGAAGCAGTTCTTTTGACACCCCATTGCTTTGATACAGTTGGACTTCTCAGTTTTATCCTTCTGCTTTTTATGATTTTAAATACAAAAGGTCACAATGTGGATTTTTTTCAAAGATTCTTGAGGTAGTCTCAATAGCTACCCATGTCCTGAGTGCTTGCTGAGATGAGCACCTTTCCCCACTATAGGGGAAAGTTCTCCACTAGTTCTTCACTATAGTGAAGAACTCTGCTCTTCACTATAAGGAAATCTAGGGGAAGAATACTTCTGGGATATTTTCCAGAAGATGCCTTGTGCCTCTTGATGATTAGGAAGGCAGGACTACAGCACACACCTTGGAGGACACCTCCTTAACAGTGCAGCTGAGTCAGCCTCAGGAGGGGGCCACTTTCTCTTCACTGACTACTGAGGAAGTTGATGAAGCGACCACTTTTCCTCTGGTAACGTCAGACCTTGTGACTACCTCCCAGTTGGTCTAGGTCACCCCACTGATCCAGTCTCTCAGTAGTAAAGCAGAGCCTGTTCAAACCCTTTCCCTTTTCTGTCATCACAGGGAGACCTGCAGAGATCACTCATTCAGGTGGATTTTGGGGATGGCATTGCTGTGTCGTACGCCAATCTCAGCTCGACAGAAGATGGCATCAAGCACATCTACCAAAATGTGGGCATATTTCGAGTGACTGTGCTGGTGGAAAACAGCCTGGGTTCTGACAACGCTGTCCTCTACCTGCACGTAACGTGTATGTGTCTTCATACTCGTTGTTAACCTCTGTCATTCTTTAAAATATTGTTACTTGTCCGTAGAGATGACATTTGAGGCTTTGCAGCTTGGAACAGAATGATGGGATGGGATGTTTGTCAGAGGACTCCAGAATGAGAGGAGGCAGAGATGGTAGCTTGCATTTGCCTTTAAAACCATATTCCGCCTCTAATTTTGTGTAGTCTAACTTGGAATGCCTCAAGAGTGTCCAGCCCTTTCTGACATGCATCTTCATCTCATTACTGTGTTTACACTTAGAAAAAAACAAGGACATCCAGGGTCTTTAATCACTTTTAAAGGCCCTGGCTTTTACTTTGTTCATGTTTTGCCCTGTAATGAAATGCAGTCACTTCTGTGATAGAAACCAGTGCATTTCAGTCTTTCTGTTGTCATAGGAACCAAAATCTTGGTGTTAAAAGAGTATTACTATAAAAAATATTATCTTCTGTTCTTTTTAACCTTATTCTTCATCTCTCTCTGATATACAACTGCAAAGTATCTCGAGTCCTTGCATAAAACCAGCAATGTGTTCTTTAATATTTATTCTAGCATGTGGTTATGAACTGGAAGAGTCAATCTGTTATTGAAATATTCTAGCATCCCTAATAGATTTTGTTTGGGGCTGTTGTTTTCTTTATACAGTGGGTATTTTGTTGTCAATCATTTATGTTTTCAACTGTGTGTCTCTGTCCCAGATTTACCAAAAAAAAAAGGGAAATAAGGAAATTCCAAAATTTAAATTAGGGTGACAGAAATGCCACTTACCCTCAATCAGTTGAACTCCACATATTGTCTAGATAGTTTAGCACATTCTGTATACTTTAATTCTAGTTTTGAAGTTGCTTCATACAGCATGAAAGCAGCTGCCTCCTCAGGGAAAGAGGGCAGCTCTTTAATGATGCACCTTCATATCAACAGATGGGAGCAGTGGGAGGTAGTTTTGGGAGCACTGAGAAATAGGAGCACATATCTCCCTCAGTCCCTCCCTTTGAAAAGCTTTTTGGTTCATGGTGATAGTGCCCCATTCATGATCCCCCAACCTGATAGGTCATGCTGCATGACAAACCTTTATGTCACATAATCCATCAGCTCGCCACTTTTGACAAACACATGATAGCTTGCAAAAATAACTGTATTCATAAATTAGCTTATTGTAAAGCTTAGGATTTTGGTTCAGTGCTTAGCCTGTATCACTTCTGTGCTAAGTCACTGGTGAATTCTCAGCTTTTGGACTGCTACAGATGTTTCTTGTTTGGTTGGGGCTTTTTTGGTTGTTTTCTTGTAGCTATTTAAATGTTAACCTAAGCTGGCTAGAGAAAAGGGTTTCTGCTCAGAACAGGCATATATATTCTTTTGTTTGGTTTCTTCAGTTCTGGAGTCATATTCTAGTTTGCCTCCCTGCATGTACTTGGGTAATTATCACAAGAGTAGCTGTGGGCTCTGAATGCAGAAATCCCCCTCCCACTGCTGCTGATTATGAAAGTCAGCTCAACAGGAGCTGTGCTTTGTTGGGTTTTTTGTTGTTTTTTTTTTTCACTCTGTAAAGGTCATTGGAAACAAATAGAGAAGTGTTTTGGTGGTTGATATTTCAAAGGAAGTTCTGACAGCCTCATGCAAGCAGGGTTTGTACTTGTTCACTGTTTGACAAGAGGTGATTCCACAGCGACCATTGCACACACTCAGACGATCTGCAAAGTAATGAGACCATGTGAAGCAACAACTGCTTTCTTATGCAACAACCACAAAATGGAAGGAGGCAGGTGTTCTTCACTCTCACTTATTGTGGCTTTCTGGTTTATAGCTGTTTTAAGCCATTTTCTTGAGATATTGAAGGCGTAAGAACCATTTTGATTATTTAAGCAGTACAAGAAATAAATAATATTCAGTTATGTTTGTGTGACTTCACAGCTCATAGTGTATGTTTCTGTTTGCCGTAAGGACTGCTAGCATAGAACTTATATACTGCATGGTCTTTGGTGCTAGGCCAAGATTATACATGCTTCACCCCCTGGAGAAGGGACAGCTCTAAGGGCTATGTCTTGCCTTTCTCTCCATGATGAGAATTAGAGACTTCAGAACAGGCTGCAGAGCAAACATAGTACCACTTGGACTAGCAGTCAATTTGCTGAGGAGGCAGACGTGCTGTAAATCCAGTCAACCCAGAGCCTAACACCCAGATCAAAATAAAAGCTTTTGCATGTTATTTAAACGCTTGCATTGCTCTGATGAACATTCTGCTTGTAAAAATAACTGTCCTTTCAATAGAGGCTAAGATTCACAGAAATGCAGGGTGCAACCTGAAGATCCAGAGAGTTTTAGGAAGGAATACTAACTGAGCGACCCCTTGTTACAAGGTTATTACTTCAGTGTGCTCAGCCTGCCTTGGGGAAGTGGCTGAAAAGCTGTCTAGCAGAAAGGGACCTGGGAGTTGTAATGGAGAAACAACTGAATATGAGCAAGAAGTGTGCCCAGCTGGAAAAGAAAACAAATGACATCCTGGCTTGGATTAGAAATGCTGTGTACAGCAGGAGTAGGGAAGTGATTCTCCCCTTGTACTCAGCTCCGGTCAGGCCACACCTTGAGTATTGTGTTCAGCTTTGGGCACCTCATTACAAGAGGGATGTGGAGGTGCTGGAGAGAGTGCAGAGGAGGGCAATGAAGCTGGGGAAGGGCCTGGAGAATAAATCTTATGAAGAGCAACTGAAGGAGCTGGGGCTGGTTAGTTTGAAAAAGAGGAGGCTGAGGGGGGACCTCATTGCTGTCTACAGCTACCTGAAAGGACATTGTGGAGAGGCTGTTGCTGGTCTCTTCTCACAGTGATAGAACAAGAGGGAATGGCCTCAAGCTGCGACTGGGTAGGTTTAGACTGGACATTAGGAAAAAACTTTTCCCAGCAAGAGTGGTCAGGCATTGGAATGGGCTGCCCAGGGAGGTGGTTGAGTCACCAAGCCTGGATGTGTTTAAAAGTTGTTTGGATATGGTGCTTGGGGATATGGTTTAGGTTGCACCTCATAGAGTAGGGATATCAGTTGGACTTGGTGATCCTGAGGGTCTTTTCCAACTGGAGTGTTTCTGTGATTCTGTGAGAGGTCCTTTCAACACCCTTCCCTATTTATGGCAAGCATCCTTGCTGAGGGAAGGGACAACTGCAGGTGCTGAACCATGGTGCTTGTGATCAAAAGGTTAAGAGCAAAGCCTCTGTCCTGTTGTCTTCTCATCCCGCTGCAGCCATTGGGCCAGTGCACAGTAGCTGCACCTTTGCAGGAATCCAGAAATGCAGGTCATTGTGAGGAAGGAGCATTTTGTGATGAATGGACAGCAAATTGTATATAAACTATTTTTCCATTCAACAGGCTGTCTCTGAACTGTCCTGGCAAGTCAATTTTTTTCCCTGGAAAGTTAGTTATGCATTTGCCTTACTGCTTCAGAATAACATCACGTGCCCGAGGGAGCTTTTTGAGAAGCTTCTCTCTTTGTGTTGTCTGCGACTTGTACAGAGCTTTATCCTGGGACAGGTGAAGGTCTCTAGTCTTCAAAGCTCTGCTTGAAACTTAGAAATGAGTTTTCTTGTCTTCTCTTCAAACTTACCTGGAAGAAAGCAGTCTCCTACCAAAGCTAAGGGCCTATCCGGAGTGAGCTATCCCCATCTGCTGGCCAGATAATAGTTCAGCATTTCAGCCACTTTGACCCATCAGCTACGTGCACAGAAGTGTTCAGGCAAGAAGTGGCTTCCTTGAGCTGTTCTTCCATGTTCTTTCCTAACCGGCACATGGTGTAGGTTCAGGGAGGTGCTGGGCACTCTGCAGTGCAGCATCAGTTGAGATGTATTCAGAGCAGCTATGTGGTTATGTTGGAGTGTGTTAGACTGCACATGGGCTCCATTGTCACTGCTGTCACCACACCCAGTGTGTCCCCACACCCTCCTTTAGAGGGCTCTGCGTTTAGCAAACATCCCAAAGAATACTAGAACTGCAAAACATCTAGCCTGGGAAGCTGTTTGCTTTCAGATCTCAGGGTTTTTCTGAAAGTATGTGCAACCCAGTCACAGAAATGTGTCAGCATGGGTGAGCACCATTAAAATCCTAAGGGTTTAGCTCTGGCTTCTTACGAGCTTTCAGGAAGAGTATTGGCTGCTGATCGTAAAGGGGAAAATAGCCACGGTCTGGTCTGTAGCAGGCTTTGGTTAGTCTGATCATGGATAACTCTTAATTGAGCTGCTTCTGTTAAACAAAAGCTGTTTACAGCCCACAAAGAGAGCTGAATTTCACTAATAAGTCAGGAACATAGGTCCTTGTTTATTCTTCATATTTTTAATACGGTTTGATTCGGGATTTTTTTTTTCTCTGTACTATATAGGGGTACAGAGTACTTAGTCTAAAATGTGTGCTCTTCTTTTAGTTTGAAAAGCAAGGCCTAAGTGATGGTCCATGCATGGGATATGTCCTGGGAAATCCTCTCCTGAAATATATAAAATCCTGTAGCAATCTATCTCAACTTCATATAGACAATGCAGTGTATCTCACTTCCATATGGACAAGCAATCACTGGCGAACCTGCAGATGCAGGACACACAGATGTGACCTTCATTTGTTTAAGAAACCCATGTCCCCATGGGTTTTGCTTATTAATGGGGTTTCTTTCTTTCTCACTGTCAGGACAGTTGCATTGTTCTCTAAGTGAATGATCAGAACAGATTTTTTAAAATAATCTATAAGACAAGATGAAACAACCAAGTCCTGTCTGTCTCCAGAAGATAGGAAGTGTGTAACCCTGGGCATAATGTCGCTTTGTCAAGTTAATTATGTTCTATTTGTACTAAAGAAATAAGTGTTTATTGAGGAAACCCAGGGAGTATACAGCAACATTAAAATGAAGGCACTCAGTGAATAGCTGCCTTCAGACAGAGTCACAGCTGATATAAATAGATACAACACTGCTGAAGTGCACCAGATCATAGCAGTTTGCATCAGCAAAGGTGCTTCATGTCCACTGAAGCTATTTGTCCTGCGTGTCGTTAGGTCTTTGCATTGAAGGCTATATTCACATTAGAGGGCTCTGCCCCTATTTTTTTGAGTTGTTGATAAATTCCCTGAGTACATAGTATTTGTGCAGTAGAGATTCCATGTTTTTTAGCTACACGTACAGAGAGAGCTTCTGTTTTATGAGGAACAGATTTGAGCTTGCCTCTCTAGAAGTGGCACCAAGCCAAAATGTTAACTGTCATGCCCCGTAGTGATCTGGAGGACTTTTCTCCCCTAAGCCAATGAATATCCCCTCAGCTCTGTTCTCTCTTGGGTTGACATTTCAGACAGAGGAAGGACTCACCTGCTGCTTCTGTCTCTGCAGGCCCTTTGGAACATGTCCATTTATCTCTACCCTTCGTCACCACAAAGAACAAGGAGGTCAACGCCACGGCAGTACTGTGGCCAAGCCAAGCGGGAACACTTACTTATGTCTGGTGGTTTGGAAACAACACAGAGGTTTGTATTCCCCATGGACTGAGATCAAACTACTGCTGGAGAAGCTCTCTGACTGAGGAGGGAGGGAAAGAAGGATCTGGGAATGCTTCTAAACAGTCACACATGCAAGAAACTTATAAATGAGAGACGGAGAGAACAGTGGTTCCTTGGCATACCAATGCTGAAATATAAGAACTGCTCTGTGTTTGTTGCTGTGGCTTAGCTGTAGGGTTTATTGCCATCTCCTGCAAATTGCCAATAGCTTTTTCCCCTGCATTTACATCCAACGTGAATGTAGTGAACCAAACTCCGAAAGAGTTTCTAATGTGTTCTTCCCCATCTTCCTTTCTTTGATAACAACAAAACCAAAACAAAAGGAAACTACCCTTTCAAACTGAAACTGGTTTTGTGTCTGGAACTGACTTTACATAGCTCTAGGATTTAAAGCTCATTTCTCTGTTGACTAACCAGGGGAGAGACTGCCCTCAGTTCTGTAGCTCCCCTTTAATGTGCTGAACCCAGTCCTGAGTCTCCACAATCTGTGCTAAACCTCGTGTGCAAGAATTTACTGTCATGTGGTACCAGTGGACAAAATGGTTCCTAACACACCTCCCAGGCTTTAGGCTCTGCTTAGGTATAAGAACAGAGTGCACCTGATGCTGCTCCCGATGATGGTAAATCTGCACAGGTGTCATAGCTGCTCATTTGTGTATCTTTATGGATGAATTACCCAAGGACCCTCATTAGTTCCTGAGGGGAGAGGATCTCATGGATTTTGTAGAGCCAAGAGGGACCTTCAATTAAATGCTGTTACATCTTCTGTATAATGCAGGTCAGAGGGTTTCATCAGTGCCTTGTGCTTTAACTCCTTGTGACTAAGGCAGAACCTGACTTCTTGTTATTTTGTATCATAATTTCCCTCAGGTGATAGAGAACTCACTGCTTCTATTTCATACCCTCTCCCCCCAATCTGTTTCCCCACAGCTAATTATCATGAGCATTGAACACGCGCACTGTGTTCGTAGCCTGAAATTATCTAGCTTCAGTTTCAAGCTGTTGGATCTTGTTATGCCTTTGTGTGTACATTAAAGAACTCTCTGTACTATCAGAAATCATCTCCCCCTAGAGGTACTTACAGGCTGTGATTGTCACCTTTTAACCTTCCCTCTGATCTGCTAAGCTCATAATTGATCAGAGCTGGTCTAACTCTGTTCTCATTGAAGTGAGAGTTTTACTACAGACTACAATGGCAACAGAGTGTGAATTAATACCAAATGCTTTGAAGATCTCCCTCAGAATTCATTAATAAGCAAAACCAGAAGTTGGGGCAGAGACTGCTGAAGGGAACATAACTCATTGATAAACTGCATAGCAAAGCAAGCTGAGGATAACTGTATCCTCTCTAAACACTATCACTTTCCAAAAATTATGTCTCCATGTCTAAGGATAATACAGGAGAAAAACTGAGACATCTTAATTTGCATCTTACTTTACCACAACCTCCCCGAGTCACCTTAAACAAATTACTTAGAGCTAGATCTGGGAAAGGAGTATAACACCTGAGCAGTGAGTCTTGCAGACCCTTGTATTAGGATCTGGGCCTCTCCAGGGAGTACAGCAAACATGGATACAGCAAACACAGGATCCGGAACAGCCAATCTGATAAGTGGGAAGGAAATACTGGAATCTTAAAACTTAGCTGCTTTGGAAATTATAGACACCTTGCTTTGAACTTCAGGAGGACATCCCCATCTGGATTACTAGATTCTGACCAGAAAATTGGCTTACATATCACAGGATGCCTTCTAAATCTTAAGTTTCCAGGTCAGAACTGACTCTCCAAGACATCCCAACAAGCTAGAGCGCCAACTCATTGTTTTCTTTTCCTTTCCAGCAAAATTAACCTAATGTCTCCTTTTGTGATATGTTTACAGCCACTGATCACGCTGGAAGGGAGCATCACATTTACGTTTTCTGTGGAAGGGATGAACACCATCACTCTTCAGGTCTTAGCAGGAAACACCATTCTTCAGGATACAAAGACTATTGCAGTGTATGGTGAGCTCTTCCCCCTTCATTTCACACAGGATTCTCCATAGTCAAGAGCTAAAGAACCAGGTTAGCTGGCAGCAACATTAAGTCTTTATTGCAGAGTGCTTTGAAAGAGGTTATAAGGTCAGTTCCAGTGTTCAGCATAACATCTCTGAAGGCCACTGACTGCCTTATTCCAGACTGAGATGACTACATTGATCTCCTTCTCTGCATCTGCTCTATCACTATTTGGTCATCCTACATGACTGTCAAAACGTTAGGTTGTTTTGCCACCTGGTTTTCCCCCTTTTTGGCCAGTAGAGGCCTCTTAACTCATGCAAAAGCAGCTTGGCTTAAAAGATAAGTTAATGCTGTGGGCTGCAGTTCTGTATAGGAACCTGCACTGATTTGATATTGTACAGAAACAGTTAGAGGACACAGGTACACAGTGTAGACAGAGCAAAAGATCCACTGGCAATCCCAGTTTTAGCTGTTTATACTAAGCACATGGATAGTGATCAGTGTGGGCATCTCTGCTAACAGCAACAGAGAGTAAGAAGTATGTTTCCAAAGCTAGTCCTCTCCCTGCCTTTATCCTTGTGCCCTTCCAGTTAAAACTCCAAATGTTTGGGAATGTTTGTGAGAGTACAATCACAGCTTCTTTCAAAGGACTTGCCCACTTCAGAAGTCAAGATGAAGGTAGCATTTCATTTACATTCCCAACATAGCTCCCTTTCCTGTGCTATTCATCCGCTGAAAGAAGAACTGATCACCTTTTCCAGTTCCCTGACACGCAGGCAGAGACTCTCTCAGGCACACTGCTGGATTCTCTGACAGTCTGCACTGCCTGCAGACTGATTAAGCTGAAAATGAGCTGCAGCACCTTTCACTAGGTTCTGCACACTCCTTTGACACTAAGACATTTCACAGCCCTTACTCACCACCATGTCCTTGTATCTGCAGAGCACTTTCAGTCCTTGCGGTTATCATTTTCTCCGAACCTGGATGACTACAATCCAGATATCCCAGAGTGGAGAAGGGACATCAGTAGAGTAGTTAAGAGAGCTCTGGTGGAGGTAAGCAATATGCATAATCTGCATTACAATGGTTCTAATTTCTACTTTGTGCTTACAGTACTGCCTGGATCTCTCTCAAGGTGTCTTTGTTTCTACCAGCTACAGAAAGAGCCTAGACTAGTATTTAAGGCCATATCCTTAATTTTAGCCAGATAACATTTGATGCTGAGAGTCAGCCTGCAGTTTATTCTTCTTAATGACAGTGGGTTGTGTGGAGTATTTCTCCAAAAAAGCCATATAGGCTTATAGCTGCTTATAGCTGTGCAAATGACTTTACTGCTGCGTACCAATCCTTCCCTTTTCTTTTCTACTGTTCTTATACAGCAGTGTAAAGTAGTGCTGTTCTAATGGAATTAAATACATGCTGTAGGAAATTTAGGAGACCCAAAAGAAAACAATTTTTACTACAGAGAAGAGCACTACAGTAAGTGCTTTGTCTTTCACATAGCCTGAGGTTCACATGTCAGGGATTTGATGCTATTTTTCTTGTCAACGCTGTGGAGAAGCTCTGAAGTTCCTTCTTTAACTGTGGAACAGAATGTCATTAAAATATTCTTGTGCAGCTGAAGAATTGGACTTTGAACAGAAAGACTAAGAAAAGGTTGAAGAATCAGCTGGGGGTTCTCAGCTCAGCAGAAAAACAGTGAAAGAAGCTGTTTGAAACAGTTTCTGATTTATTTTTTATGTTAATAAAGACACTCAGACTTTGAAAGGGTACAAAGCTTGTAGATGTTATTTTCAAGTTTATATGTTCATTTGTGGCATCTTCTGTGCAAAAAGACTGGAAAGACACTTGGTGCTAATCAAATGCATTCAGACTTGCCTGGATTGTTTCTGAGATGTTTCCCTTCCATTTCCTCACAAGATAGGTGGAGAGAAGGAAAGTAAAAACAAGAACAATTTTCTGGAGCTTGCTCTTCTGACTTATTTATGTCTGTATCAAGTTTTCAAGGATCCATTTATCCTCAGGTTGAATTTGCAGAGTATAGAGGAGACAAAAAAAAATAACCAAGCTGCAAAAAAGAAAAGTGGGGGGAGGGGGGAGGATTATAAAACTACAGTACCAAGGCTACGTTCCAAAAGCAGAGCAGTGAAAACACAATGAGTTTTTCATTGTTTGAGTAAAAAAAATATAATGCATTGGTATCTAATTACCCTTCTTTATGTAGCTAAATAATTCACCTAAAACAAGCTTTGTGAGAGGTTCCTGTAAAAATTGAAGACAAAAGCAATAGATTTCTACAGCTATTAAGTAAACTATATAACGATGGGTTGAATAACTAAATAACTCAATAGGAAATTGCATCTGTGCTATAGAATTTTTATGAACTTTTATTAAAGTATTACATTCTTATTACAGAGTATCTTAGACCTGGATAAAAATTCTACATAAGGAATGATGATGCTCTACTAAAAATGTGATCTCTCTGAGTAGGGGTAATTTCATGTTACCACAAAATACTCCATTTTGTATTATAATCATAATTATTTGCTCACACCATTGATTTTTCTGAGTCCTGTCACCCACTTTGGTTGAAGAAGCCAAGAATGGACTGAGTAAACTAAAGCTTGCAGTCAAGAATGGACTGAATAAACTAAAGCTTGCAATCAAACAAAGAAACAAAAAAAGTACTCCCAACATCTGAAAACAAAGATATCCTATTAATTGGTAATACTATGTCTTGTTCTTGACAACTTAAATCAAGCTATTGGGCAAGCACAAGTAACTTCAGCTCTGGCTTTACAGGGTACTTGAAAAAAAATGTGCAGGACCTTTTATATCATTGCAAGTTTTATTTTTCTAAATCCACATAAATAAATAACAAAGGCAAGAGCAACAAAACCATGTGCTTTTCCTTGGTGTGTAGTGGAAGGGAAGAGTTCCCTTTTCACAGCTCCACAAGGTATTCCCTGGACTATCAGTAGTCACACATGAGATAGCTGCAGAATGAGCTCAGGTAGTGATGATCTGTAATCAGTTTCATTGACTGTCTGTCCTCTATCCATCAATCCCATCAACAAGCAGCTGCTCCAAGTCTTTGCTCCTAACCACTAGAGAGAAGAATTCATGAGGTTTAGGTCCAATTAATGTCTGAAAGCATTGCAAGCCCTGACTGCAGGGAAATCTCTGTGCTGTATCCAGCTGGTGTGGTCTGTCCTTATATTTGAGAGCACTTTTATTTCTTCTTTAAAAGTGACTCCTAAATTCAGCACTTGGAAGTTTAAGGTTTAAATCAAAACCTTGAGATTTAAATGTGTTTGCTGGATAATCCACAACATAAGGAGGCAGTGGAGGAAGGTTCAGCAAACTCTTTTTGATGCTCCCTGAAGACCAAGCTAGCTCCTTTTCTGGAGGATAACTCTGCAGTCACTGTGTGATTTCACGGTAACAACAACTGAAACCCATGACCAGAGATGACCCTGATAGTGATGCCTGTGAGGTACTTTCTTCTGAGTTTTGGCTAATTTTTGCTGAAGGGAGAATTGATTTTTAAGTGATTGTTTAAGATTTGAAGAAGAAGAAGAAGAATTGCAGATTAATACGATCTTTAACAACCACAGAGCAGCAGCAACAAAATACTCCTTAATTTGTGGAATGCACATGTTGAGGAGTAATGGGTTTAAACTGAAAGAGGGGAGACTTAAACTAGATGTTAGGAAGAAGTTCTTTACAGTGAGGGTGGTAAAACACTGGAACAGGTTGCCCAGGGAACTTCCTCCCTGGAAGTGTTCATAGTTAGGTTGGATGATGCCTTGAGAGACCTGTTCTAGTGGGAGGTGTCCCTGCCTATGGCAGGGGGTTGGGACTAGATGATCTTTGAGGTCCCTTCCAACCTAAACCATTCTATGTGAACTATAAGAACTCGTTTGGCTTTTGAGATTCAAATTTCATGCACCATTGTCTCTTTCCTTGAGTCTCTATAAGGCTTTTAAGATACTTTGGGCTAATCACTCCTCTAGATCAGGGAACTGCTAACCCCTGACATTTTACATGCAAGAGGTTATGACAAGATTCTCCCTACTCTACCAAATATACCCTACATCATTTGTATAAGTACTGTTACGCCTTAGCAAAGAAGGTCTCAGCATTCAGTGCCATCCCCACTACTTACCTGTCCATTATTTGTCTGTGTATCAGGCAATAGATGTTTCAAGCAAGCATATTCTGGTCGCTGTGCTGCCTGGTCTGCCCACATCTGCTGAACTCTTCATCTTACCGTATCAAGATGCCACAGGAGAAAATAAAAGAACAGCAGCAGACCTTGAGCAGGTATTGTGTCCATCACTTGAAGAAGTGCATGTTTATGCATTGGGGAGTGTGTGTATAGATACAGATATATGGATTTTCCAAATCAGATTAGAACAAATAAATGTGATGCAAATGCATCTGATTCACAGGGGTCTAAACAACTGTGGTATATGCTGCATCATCTTTGGTGGTTTGTTTTTTTTGTTGGGTTTTGGTGGTTTTGTTTGGTTGGGTTTTTTTTTGTTGGTTTGGCTTTGTGTATTTTTTTGTTTTGTTTGTTGAGGGTTGGGGGTTTTGTTTGGTTGTGTGGTTGTTTTGTTTTGTTTTTTTCTATTGCTAGGTTGTGGGATTTTTTTCCTCTCAAATGCTGCAAACAGGTTTTGGATCTGTATTTAGGAGTCAAGACTCCCATTTGGGTTCCCTTAGTAATGTTGTATTGCCATTAATTTGTATGATGTCAGGTCCATCCCTTAGAAGTTCTTTTCTACTTCATGGAAGTAGGAAAAAAGCAGGAAGGACTTAGGGGATGATTCCTGCCAGCATAAATTGCTTTATCCTCATAAGGCAATTTATGAGGCTACAAGAGTCTTAAAAGCACTGGTGGACAGAACTGTGTGGTAGAACTGGGCAGATCAGAACTTCATTACTTTAAGGCAGAGGGATGGGATGGAATTATCTGCCTGCCCTCTTCATAATACTGGCAGTGAGGTTTATCCACCATGTGCTGTTTTCTCTGTGCAAGGCTGAAGCAAGTTATGACAACTGGAGCACTGTATCTCCCTGCAAACCCAAAAGGTCCTGTCCACCAGGGGCCTAGCATGGTTGTGACTAAAAGATAAAAGCACTGTGCTGGGAAATACCTCTCACCTTATTACCTCAGATTCCAGAGGCAAAGGTGCACTAGCTCTGAGTGAAGGACCACTGTACCTCTGCCTCTCCATACAGCATGTCTGTGGCTCAAGGAGAGATAACCAATATTAGTAGAATGTAACCACCTCACAAATATCAAACAGTGCTATGGTGAAAACCTCAGCATCCTGGATGCCTGCAGCTCCACTGGATGACACAAGGGTTTTAACATTTCCCTTTGGATTTGTCCCTCAGTTTGTGAATGACTGGAATCTTCCCATCAGTGCATGTATCAATAGTATCTTCCTCTTCTATTCTTGTTTACTAATCTGCCTGACCTGCTGCTGACTGTTGCAGTTGCCTCTGGCAGTGATCTAAAGCCTTGCTAACTCAGCAGTGGGCCTCAAACCACTAGGTCACTCATATTCTTAGCCTTTCCCTTGTTCAGTATCCTTAGCCATTATGGGTTTTTTTGGCAAATTACTTTCCTCTACAACTTTCATCACCCAAATAATAAACAAAAAAAAAAGATGAAAATTTACTGCTCTGCAGAACTTTTCCTCCATTTTCTCCTTCATCCCCCTTCTCCTTTCCTCCATCACAAATTGGCGAGGAAGCCAGTCCATAAACTTTCAAAATGACATCTGACCCAACTCCCCTCTGGCACTCAGCAGCTTATTGTATTTTGCTAAGTACTCTCTCTCTTTGTCCCTTTCTTTTCCCCCCGTTGAAACTGAGTGTCTGTGGCAGAGGAGAACAGAAGCCCTCATGAGAGCATGACCCTTTTTATGGACAAGAAGAAATGTCATTTTCAGTGGGACTTCATCAACTTCTCTGGCATCCTGCAGGGTGCAATTGGTAACCTTTGAAGAGAGAAAATCTATTTGCCATTTGCAGCCATCTGTTTTTTGTGAACTATCTCCTCTGCTCCTGTCAGGATGATCAGAATGTTTTTCTTACATNGTGTTTGCAGGTGCACACTCAAAGGAGTTACAGTTCTGAATGGTATTTTCTGATTTGAAAGAGAAACTTCAAAGTATGCAGGAACAAAATGGAAACAATTTGCACAAATATTGCAATGCAGTAAGGTTTCTTCAGGAAGCAGTTAATTATACAGGTGCCTCTTTTTATGGTGTCATACCACATGTGGAAGCTACCCTCCAAACCTGAAACTCATGGTGAACCTGTCCAGATACACAGTGACAAATAGTTTCTGTCCCTGGAAAATTCATTGTCTCAATAGATCATCTGAAAGGAATTACAGAAATTAATTATTCTGTAGAGGACACTTTTTTTTTTTTTTTTCCAGTACCCAATTAAGGGATAATCTAACTCATTCTCAAAATCAGTTGGTGAGACTGAATGAAATGCAACAGAAAGGCACAAACCCCAGCATGCGCACTGGAAGCACACATTTAGCAGNCAGCAGCTTATTGTATTTTGCTAAGTACTCTCTCTCTTTGTCCCTTTCTTTTCCCCCCGTTGAAACTGAGTGTCTGTGGCAGAGGAGAACAGAAGCCCTCATGAGAGCATGACCCTTTTTATGGACAAGAAGAAATGTCATTTTCAGTGGGACTTCATCAACTTCTCTGGCATCCTGCAGGGTGCAATTGGTAACCTTTGAAGAGAGAAAATCTATTTGCCATTTGCAGCCATCTGTTTTTTGTGAACTATCTCCTCTGCTCCTGTCAGGATGATCAGAATGTTTTTCTTACATGTCTGCAAGTACTGCGTTCTCTTTCTTAGTCACATCAGTAGAAAGAAGGCACTGTTTTCAGTGGGGACTTCCTAAAATGTGCCCCAAAATGTGTCTGCTCTCAGCACTGAAACATCTTCTCACAGTGTTCCTGTTTTGTTATCTGTTTGGCCTGTGATCTTTCACTATCCCTTTCCCAAATTATATCAGAGCCCATTCAACAGCTTCTCCCTGTGCATGAGGTCATTGGGATGAGTACTGGAAGCAGATGTTTTTCTGAGTGACAGCATAAGTTGCTTCTTATGTACTTCATAGAATCATAGAATGGTAAGGTTGGAAGGGACCTCAAGGATCATCTAGTTACAACCCCCTGCCATAGGCAGGGACACCTCCCACTAGTACAGGTCACTCAAGGCCTCCTCCAACCTGGCCTTGAACACCTCCAGGGAGGGAGCAGCCACAACCTCCCTTGGCAACCTGTTCCAGTGTCTCACCACCCTCACTGCAAACAACTTCNAACAATTTGCACAAATATTGCAATGCAGTGAGGTTTCTTCAGGAAGCAGTTAATTATACAGGTGCCTCTTTTTATGGTGTCATACCACATGTGGAAGCTACCCTCCAAACCTGAAACTCAAGGTGAACCTGTCCAGATACACAGTGACAAATAGTTTCTGTCCCTGGAAAATTCATTGTCTCAATAGATCATCTGAAAGGAATTACAGAAATTAATTATTCTGTAGAGGACACTTTTTTTTTTTTTTCTCCAGTACCCAATTAAGGGATAATCTAACTCATTCTCAAAATCAGTTGGTGAGACTGAATGAAATGCAACAGAAAGGCACAAACCCCAGCATGCGCACTGGAAGCACACATTTAGCAGAGTAAAGTGTGCTGTAGACCCTTCCTTCCCTTCCACTCCCATTAGAGCCTCCTAAAGTCAGCTTGTGGTACTTATGGTCATATGACATGAATGTGACACAGCCTTCAATCCACCACATTCACATGCCAGGTACTAGAACAGGGGCAAAGGACAATCTGTGAGCGTGATGTTCTCCATTCAAACTCGGGTTTGAAAAGGAGAAGCCATCTAATTCAGGTGGGGGCTGCATGCTAACTTCTATTAGCAAGATTAAGCAAGGTAAGGGCAGCTGATGGAGTGGGAAGAAAGGAAAAATGATAGAAAGAGTAGCTGAGAAGGGAGTTCAAACTAGTTCTTTACACATGAAACTTGTGAAGTTGCTGTAGACCACATCTATCACAGAGCACCTTGTGAGGGTTTTGGGCAACTTGCTTAACTGAACTGAACCACCTGAGCTAAACCATCATTCTACTATGGGTCACAGTGGGGGTATGTGTGGTTTCATGCACTTTCTCATTTACCTGTAAATCTGATACATTTCTAACAGCCATGAGGGGTTTACTTTCTTGCTGTTTTCCCTTGAGGCAGATTAAGCTGCTCTGTTTTCATCTGGTACGTATTCGTTTGGCTTTTTAAGCATAACTTTGGGTCTGTCCAGCTGGTCTCAAGGTACAGAATTCAGAAGCAGATAGATGTCTGCTGTCCATTGAAAATCCAAGTTTCCTGTTTGTCAAAATCTCTAACACTACTCTGTCCCACTCTGTATTTTATGAGTCTAACCACAGTAAGCCATGAATTGTTCTATACAGTAATAGTGGGACTGTGGAAGTAGTTCTAGTCCCTGCATCACACTTGGCAAATACACATTTCCATGCAGTTTTCTCTTGTAGCAGTGTACTTGTGTCTCTTGCTGTTGTTAAGACTCTGGTTAGATGGTAGATGTCATTTTCTTCTCCACCCTCATTCAGTTGCCCTAAATTATTACTAAGTTTTTAGTGTGTGCACACAGTGCCAATTATTGCCATAGCTGTTTGCAGATCACATGTAGAAATGCCATCTCGTCCTTCCTGATTTTTCCCATGGGAAACTTAGCCTTTTAAAAGTTTATCTGCTTCTAACAGCTGAAAAAACCTGCATGTGTGCAACTAGGGAAGATTCCTCAAGCACAGGGCAGTTACACCTAATACATAAATACAGAATTTCTAAGGATCTCGGATTGCTTGATCCACTCAGCTTTCTGTAGTCAGTGTAAACTTATTCTTCACAGCTTCTTAAAAAAATCAAAAGACGTTCTCATCCTCCAGAATACCAAAACATTTTTCATTTTAAAAAATATGTGTATTATAACCAGAATACTGTGAATCTGCTTTTCCTTTTTTCTTTTTTTTTTCCTTTTCTTTTCTTTTTTCTCTCATTTTTTCTTTCTCTCATTTTTTCTTTCTCTCCGTTTTTCTCTCTCTCCGTTTTTCTCTCTCTCCGTTTTTTTCTCTCTCTCCTTTTCTCTCTCTCTCCTTTTTTCTCTCTCTCCGTTTTTCTCTCTCCCCGTTTTTCTTTCTCCCTTTTTTCTTTCTCCCTTTTTTCTTTCTCTCCCTTTTTCTTTCTCCCTTTTTTCTTTCTCTCCCTTTTTCTTTCTCCCCCTTCTTCTTTCTCCCCTTTCTTCTCTCTCCCCTTTCTTCTTTGACCTGCGGGGTCCTCCCCCCAGGATGGGCCAGGTTTCTAGACCACTCTCACACCCCAAATGGGCTTATCCTGGAACAGTGGACAGGCTTGGTTTATGTGATGATTACAGAATGCAGATCTGATGTTTCAAAAGCACTAAATTCTTTCTGTTTAATGAAGGGCAAACCTCTAATTAATAGCATTTCATATAATTTTGGAGTACTTTTTAGCATTAACCCTATTCAAAACAAATGCATAATAGGAAGATATTCTACTTACAATTCAGTAGAGGGCAGTGATAGAAGTACAGATATGGATATTTGATTCAGTGTACAGTTTTACTCTATAGGAAGATTCCGAGTTGTCTTTTATTTATGTATTTCACAAGTTATCTTTTCTCCACATTGTTTGCTAGTGGAGGCTTTTTGTCAAACTTAGCATATCCTGGTAGCCTAATGAGAAGAAGATACTTGAAAATCCTGAAGTCATGTTTCCATATCAAGTGATGGTTTTAGTGGGTTTGTACATTTCCCCTTAGTTCTCCACTCGCATGCTTTGGCTTCGCCTATTCCAAATAACCATAAAAGCAGAGTGCAAAATAGATGTAGGAGCAACTAGTTAATGGCATTTGAGGCCATTAATCTTTTTCTCTGAAAAGAGCTGTCAGCAATGTCACAAATGTGATGGAGTCTCTGGCAAATGGCAACACAAGCTGGTTGGTAGCCAACTGCGTTCAGCATGTTGCAGCTGTGGCCAATATCCGTATCCAGCCAAAGTGATGGGGAATGAAATGAATGACTGAGTATCAAATGGGCAATGGTGAACTGAGGAGAATAAATACTTCTGAGGAATTTAACACAATGAAGAGTGCCATTCAGAAAGCTTGTATGTATGTACAGCTCAGGATTCTTTCCTTAAAGCAGATTTAGTTTTACTTCTGTTTCATTGTAGCTGATGGAGCTTCTATTGGGTTTTTATATATTTTTTTTTTTCACCTATACTCCTAAGTGGTTTAGAGTATTCAATTATTTTTCTTTCCTCTGGTGTAACTCAGATATGCCTATCACCAATATATTTTAGCAACAAGATCATGACAGTGAACATCTTCAAATCTTGATACCAATCAGCCCTGGAAATTAAATTCCAGGGAGAGGGATAAATTGTCTGGTGTTCATTATGAGGCATTTTTTTACATCTGTACTGTTGTATGCAGACCAAGTCTTATACTGGGTACTTAGGAAAGGTTGAGCCAGTATTTAAGAAGGGCAAATGGAGAGAGAATGGAATAATATGAACCAGAAGACCTTATACCAAGGGCTTTTTTTTCTTAGCCAGCTTTTCTTGATGAACTGTTTCTGTGCTGTATTTCTTGTCTTGCTACCTTTGAGTTAACTCCCACTGTGTGATTGTCAGCCCTCTCACCTTCTCATCTTTTACTTGATGTACAGAGCAGCCCTTGATTCTCAAGGCTCCTTCTGGTCACCTTTGTTCATCTAAAGTGGATGGTGGTTTTTATGTCTAGGTTCTCTCTGAGTTTGTATCTGCTGGTTGGTTCTTCTCTCAAGAGTAACCGCAGGAGCGTTCTCCACCTTGTGCTTTCATAGTATTTGGATAGTAATGGCAGCTTAAATTTAGCATCTTTCATTAAAACACCTCAAGAAATTCCTGCTGAACACTGTAAAGTCAGTGATTATACTCTTTGCTAAGGCAAACAGGCTTTAGAGACCTCATGTGAAGTAACCAAGGTTATGCAGGGCGAGTGACACAGTTTAAAGTAATCCACATTTGCCCTGACTCTTGATTCACTTTTTAATGCTGGTTCAAGTTGCTTCCTACCAATCAATGTGCATAATTCTTTCCTTAGTCGTTTATTGATTTACTCACTGAATTGGGCAGAAGTGTGCACTTCTTAGTTGAGATCACTCTACGCTACCTATAAAATCATCTAGATTCTTAGCTACTACCTACATTCAATTAGTCTAAACCAATTTACATCAGAGGCTTCAAAATGCAGTAAAAGTGCAGGAAAATGCCCTTCTGAGTGATAATTCTGTGTCTTTGTGCACACGATTCTTTCACAGCCCTAGTTCTGATAGAATGCTAAGAGGAGCCAAATTAATTTTTGTTTTGTTCCATTTTTAAATTGGAATCTCTTTTTTTTTCCCTTCAAAAACTGTCTGTTATTATTATTCATTATGTGTCCTTTGATGAAAAAGATACATGAAGAATGGTTTCTATTACTGAATTATTTTTGCACATCATGCTTAATTCTGCAAATGAAGCAGATAAAGTCAATGAGGCTCAGTTAAGGACCAAAACTAATTCTGAAAGCTAATTATTTTCACAAGGGAGACTCTTGAAGACTATAAATTAGGAGACTGCTATTCTAAGAAGTTTTGTTCCTCAGCTGAGTTAGTTACATCTCCAAGGGTAAGAGAAGAACAGGGACAGGCCTGAGGCTAACCTTTTCCCCAGATGAGGGTCTAGCTGTTCAGTTGGAGTTGCATAGCTATTTTGGAAAAAGACCAAAGTATTTTGATGTTTGTTCCCTTATCTGCTTTTTAAACAAAAAAATGTATCTGTGGTACCGGTTCGAATTCAGAAATAAAGGAGGCATAAGACCCAAAATATTTCCCAGTGCAACCTCTTCATCAACTTGGTGACTGAGATCAACCTTTGTGTGAAGATTTATTTCAGAGACACTTTACTAATGTTGTAAACAAATCATATGAGTCATAATCACTCCTAGGTTAAAGTCTGATAACCTGTGATCCACTGAGCTAGAAATAGACTTGATAGAATCAGAAAGGCAGAAGAGCCACTACTCCAGTCTCAGAGTGAGTGTCCTGAGTGATCTGTGGTTCACAGATTCCCTTGGGACCATGTAAGGATCAGAAACATCATCAGGTGCAACCCTGGAGAGCAGTGTCCAATTCCAATTTGAATTTGGCTCTTCAGCTGCCTGGACCCTGCTCATGGACCTCAAATACTGACATTTGTAAAATGTGGCTTCTATTTCAGATAATTTTTAGAAGTACAGAAATGCATTTTTTCCCTCTTTCTATACTGTCTACATGTCTGTTTGAAAGAGAATCTGACTTTCCACATAAAGAGAAATTAAAATATTTTACCAA
Source organism: Ramphastos sulfuratus (assembly GCA_013399055.1). Lineage (NCBI taxonomy): Eukaryota > Metazoa > Chordata > Aves > Piciformes > Ramphastidae > Ramphastos > Ramphastos sulfuratus. The sequence continues at coordinate 123,881 of WBNM01041347.1, forward strand.
GTATGCAAACATTTTAAAATATGTTTTAATGCATCTGTTCTTCGCTCAGAAGTGTGTGTCAGGAATCTCCAGAGCTGCCAGAGGAAGGCAGATGTCTGATTCTCATGAGAACCTCTGGTGCTTTTGAAAGTCTCAGGCTGTTAATATTTTTTTGCCATGACCAGATTACATAAAGACCAGGCAAAAAATCTGCACCCAGAAAGCCAGTGAGAGAACATATAATTAATGGAGCCAAGGAAATACGCTGTATACTCTGATCAATGTGGAGGGTCGCTGCCCGTTTTAACACTTTGCATATAGTCCTGGACCAGTGATGGCTGCTTCAAGCTACTGCTATGATACTGGTATTTTCAGGTGGAAATCATCTTATTCTGAGTTGCATTTGTACAGGGTGTATGTAGTACAATGAGATTCTCACTCATGATCAGGTAACAATTTGTTATTATAATAATAAACCTCAGTTATGACTTTTGCTCTGTGCCTTTCATCCTTGTTCTTACTACCTTACTGTTTCTCCTCTTCCTGTTACTCCTTTTCATCATCTCACCAGACAAGAATATATTGGTTGAGCTTTCTCTCACACACTCAGTATACCTGCTGGGAGGCTACCACAGCAACTCTCACCTGTAAGGTTCCTGCTGGTGCTGTTGTTTGTCCCTTTTCACTCTGCACCACAGGCGTACTCAGGCAGGCCAGATGAGATCATGTCGCTGGTGCTCAACAAAGATTCTGGACCCTTCTCATGATGACTTTCTCAAGGTTCTCCTTTAATTCCATTTCTTGCCTAAATCTTTGATTAAACCATTCTCTAGTATTAGCTAGCAACATTCATTAGCTGCATTCTTAGTTATGCATCATATTAAGCCTCCTTTTATACAGAAGACATCATATAAGGTTTTTACCTCTACTATTTCCTGGACCGCGTTGTGCACCTGTCATGTGTTGAAGAGGAGTGGCACAATGTGGTTGGCTCTTTTCTTCTGTTTGCTGTCTTGTGGCTGCATTTTTTTTCATGCAATGAGCTCAGCTGTCTCAGCAGCATCAGGATCTCAGAGCACACAGAAAGATAATTCCTGCAGAGGTATGGGGTAGAGCTGTCAGGCCATGTTTGGGACTGGAAATGGCCAGGATAATGTTTTTCACATCATTTCCATGAGCCATTAATGTACCTGGTTTACAGCATGTCGATCTGCATCTGTTGCTCCAGTTTTAGAGATGAAGCACTTTTTATAGTCATCAATCTTGGTTATTAATGTGCTGAAATTCTTAAAGAGGGATTAATTTGCTTCCCAGGCTTTCTTCACATGCTGCATATCCTTGTGTCACCATCCCTGCTTCTCTAAGCTAAGCAGATGGCTCTTTGTAAGCAGGTGGTATTTTTTTCTTGCTGTTGGAAGAAATATATTTACTGCTCATTCTGACACCCATAAAAAAACTGTAAGCTGTAAAGAGATATGTGGAAAAATATAAATAAAATGCCTGTAAGAGTTATGCCAAATTGATATTGGACCAAAGGCACCTATTCAAGTGATCAGCAGCCAGAAATGAAGTATAGAAGCCAAGAGTATTGAAAGAGCCATTAAGAATGTTAAAAAAATAGAAGAGGCAGATAAATCTCATACTTTGATGAATGATAGCCAAGGAACATCTAATCATATCTCGATAGCATTTACTGAAATAACTCAACCAGACAAAATGAAGAACATGGAAAAGATGGTGTAAAAATTATTGGAATGTTCTTTTTTTCTGACAATATTTCATTAATCTTCAAGAAGGAATAAGGATTTATTTAAAACAAATTAAATTAAGTGGTGAGCACTAGAATATGGTTCCTCTTGATCTTGGTATGCCTGTAAAAACACAACATTGAGAGCAACTGGATTTTGACGTTTATGGGGTTGATGGGTTTGTTAACTCTCCTAATAAATGGTCATGCATAACAGTGGCTATCACAGAACCACAGAAACATTCTGGTTGGAAAAGATCCTCAGGACCACCAAGTCTAACCAATATCCCTACTCTAGTAGGTGCTCCCTAAACCATATCCCCAAGCACCACATGTAGGGGAGGGGTAATTTGGTACTGCGAGACGATATTATAAAAATATTAATATATAATTTATTAATATTAATCGGAACTCGCACCACCCCCTACCACCATTTAATAATAACAATAGTAACAGCCTCTTTGCAATGTTATGGAAACAATATACAGGTTATAACAGGATCTGGAAATAACTGTTAAATATATATATTAACAGAACTCGAACCAAACTGGAAAAGAGAAGGTTTGTGGTCAATATACCACCTGCGGCCAGTACGCCGCTTGT
>WBNM01041348.1:0-15011 GCA_013399055.1 Ramphastos sulfuratus
GATTGCATGGTTGGACTGATACCTATTGGGGAAATTTTATATATATATTTATACAACCCGTGTATACATATATATGTATGCACACATACACACATGCTTGTAACAGGCACTATAGTAAAGAGGGACAACAAAAAACACACAGCCAGAGCAGCAAGCCTTAGCATTAAGAATACAGTATGCCAGAACTGGGGTTCGTGCCTCCTAGCCTAGAAGACTTAAAGAAATATCCTTTTTGACACAAACCNTTTGACACAAACCGCAAAATGTTTTCCAAAATGATTGACGTGATAGATTACGCCTTTGCAGTGAGCTAATAATAAGCTAACCTTTGTGCACAAATAACATATATATATATTATATATATATATTCTGCATAGGTATTTTGACTTTGTGCAGGACAGAAAGTTGTGTAGGTATGACTGTTCTACTTTTCAGTTTGTTTTTTTAATATATTTTATTTTCTCTAGAATTACTCAAACAAAAGCAGCCTTCTATCTTGCCTTGTCTTAATGCTTTAAAATAACCAAACTGGAGATCTAACTACCAAACTGTTCATTATATTAGATACCAACTTTGGTTACAGTATAGTGTCTTTTCTTTCGCTGATGGTTCTGTATCCTTGTGCTTTTTAAAGCAATTTTTATGTTTTGGTGCAAAAAGTTGTCCAGTGTCTCTTGTTCCCTTCATTAGAGAACATGCTAGAAGTATGTTTGTAGGTATTTTTGTTTAGAAAAACTATTTCATGCTCTCCATTTTATTTATTATATTAGGTAAAAAGGTTGTACTTCATCACCCATGTAAACATGCTCATGAAGTTGAAAGTAATTAAGATTTGATACACTGATATCAATTTATTTATGTAACTAAATCACTGTTTTATAAACTTGTTAATGATCAACAATTTTTTTGTTTTGATTAAAATTAGTTTTTTGAAAGTTGATTCTGCCTCCTTTATAGTGTCTCTTACTGGAGTTCAGTTGTGTATGAGTAGTTCATGGATTGTAAATGACCAGCTTGCAACCTCGTTACATTATAGTGGTAAGCAATATGACCACTGAGACCAGGAAGGAAATGTTTTATGCCTCAAAAATCCACTGAGGAATGGTAGTGGTCACAGTTTCTGGTGGAAGAAGACCTGCATCAGAGGAAGGGATCAAATGCTGCCTGTGTTTAAAGATGGTCTATGCAACAAAGACTAAGTCTTGACGTGGTGCCCTGATAGGATGGCAGAGTGTAGGAACTGTGTTTCAATTATTTGAGTCACCATGAGAATTGAGATGTACTCAAATACTTACATGGACAGCTTTTACTGTTCTTGGATTGGCTTTTCTGAAGTATTTTGTGTATTATGAGCCATTCAGTGTGCTCCATCCAGCATGGAGTTCTTGCTCACCATCTGACAGCTAACATTTCTGCTTTTCTGGACCCCTTGCTCTGTGTAATGTTTCCAGCCCTCAGTGAATAATGGTATATGGCATAATTGAAAGCTGAAGAGCAGCTTTCTACTTCATCAACATCTTCTGTTATATTTGGAATGTTACATGATGTTGTATTTGGCTATGATCTGAACACCTTCACTTTCTGTTCTTTTAGTATCTTCAGCTGAAAAGAGAACTAGCATGCAGCGAGCAAGAATCGAAGATGCCAGTAAAACCATGACTTCTGACAGTGAGGCTTGGGTCACTGGAAGATAAAGGAGGAAAAGGTCTGAATCTTTGTACAACTTGTCATGTACAGTACAACTTTTTACCAAGCTTACTAACACTGGAGTTGTCCTAACAGTACTAACCTTCTGTAGCTTTGGTGACATCTGTCTCTTCCACGTACCAAACCCTCATTACATTTTTGCTTTGTTACTTTGCCCTAGATAAATTTTTTACCCTAGATAAATTTTCTGCTACAGACAATCAGGAACAAGAAGGATACTCCCATGTCATAGCGAGTTCTGAGGGGTGGGGAGAATGTCATTTGTTACGGGATTTTGCCTCTTACTAATAGTTCTGTATTAAGGATATTGTGGATTGTATCAATTGCAAAACTGAAGTGTATTTGAAGACCAGGATTCAGAAGTAAATGCATTCCTAGTGGTTGCCACCTGCCCTTGATGAGCCCAATGGCTGCTGCTTCTTCCAGAGCTGGTGGAAGTTTACTTGGCTTGTTTTCATGACTGAATAAAATCTCTTCTGTGTCCATAATGATGCTGCACAGTGCACTCAATGCTATGTTAAAAGCCCTCAAGGACCAAGAGATGCTTGGCCAGTCTGTCTAGCAAACATGCCTTGATAGGTACTGCTCTTGTTTCATGGAGACAGGAAGAAACCAAGAACGAGATTCCACCAAAACAAGCCTGAGGGTTTGTTTGGTGAATACCAAACCAAATCAAATATTTACATAACTTCTAAAACTCAAGTACAAGGAAGCATAGTTAAAATACAATGTCCCAAATTCCTTACCTTCTCTTTGAGATACACACCTGAACACCTCTACTATCACTCTTTCCAAGTGTTTGAGTGCTTTTCAACAGCCCTTTAAATTAGAGCTCTCTTGAAATCCAGGACTGTTACTCAGTAGTGATGGGAGCTAAGTACTTCATTTTTCTGGTGAATTGAGTGAAATCTTCAAAGATGTGATAAATTTTTCCTTACCTAAATTAGATAACCTTCGTTTAGCTTCTTAGTGTTTAAACACTTTACTTACATATCCAGTTTTCCTGTTAGAAAAAACTGCACAACTTTTCAGCATGAAAAAGAAAGAAAAGCATCTATGGGAATTTAAAGTAGAGCTGAAATCCAGGACTGCTTCATTCAGAGTACTGTCTTATTCTAAAAAAATCTTTTGTTTTTAATGCTGTGGTAGTGGAGCTAAACCCGGGTTGCATGTATGTGACAAGGAATTTACTGGATTGTTAGAGAGAATTTTCAGGTAATATTCTAAGGCTAAATCTACAATGAGAAGACTGGGACTGTATTTCAGCATAGTTATCTAGTAGAACAGATGCAGCTCTTTGGAGACAGTGCATATTCTGATAGGTGCTTTGGATGATCAAAGAACAGGTCTTGCAGTACAGATTAAATTCTTGGGGACCTTTTTTTTTTTCTGCTAACAAAAAGTAAAATTTATTTCCTGGTATTTTTAAAGATAGAAGATACTCTAAGTGCTTTGCTTTAGTAGATTTCTGTAGAAAGCCCACATTCCATCATTTTCTTTATATATCCATACAAAGTTTTGTGCTGCAAGCTTTCAAAAGCCTCCATGAAAGTAATTTTTCAGTAATGTTTCAGTGTTCTGTCAAATTAGAGTTACAAGTTTCTTTCAGGTTTATCTAGTAGCGGTGAATTTTTTTTTGTGTAAGTGGGTATAAGTACCATAAGCACATCAAAAACTGGGTGCTGCTTACAAGGAAGGGATATGCTGCTTTCTGAGTTGTGCCAATTTAGATGTGTAGTTTCAGAGTGTGTTTGGAGTAGAATTAAATTTACCTCACAGAATTGCTTTAAGAATTTTAATAAAACTTTTTTTCCCCCCTGAAAAGTCATCCAGCCTCCCACTTCTGCTTTAAAAAAAGAAGTTGTGGTAATTCATCTAGTTTTAAACCAGGGTATAATTTGCAAAAACTGCAATATAGCTGATACCTTTACAGAACTAGAAAGTATAATATTCTCTATTAATCTCTTGACCTGTGCTTCTGGTTAGAGATAAACTGTTCATAGACATTTTCCATCCTTTAAGTGCTTGTCCCCTTGGGAGTATACTTTTTACAAGGATAAGATGGAAAGCAAGGAGCACAAACCATGAAGTGTTATGTCCAGCTCTTGTCTTGTGACAATGCATTGGTAGTAGAGATTTAGGGATATTAGAGCATATTACTTGCTACACTGAATATGAGATTAAAAGCTTTGTAACATTCTTAATTGGAGAGACAACAAAGTGCCAGAAAGAGCTTCATTTGAGAGAATAGGTTGCAAGAATTTGACTCTCCTGTAGAAGTGCACACACCATACCACACATGGGAAGAGAGGAGTAGAGGACTCATACCTTTGCTAACACCCTGGGCTGTCACCATGAAGTAGCACCTAGCAATCAGATGAAATGTTTGTGATGTGTCCTTACAAGTAGTATCAATATGCCCAAAGTCAGTAAAAGTAGAGCCTTGTATGCCTTCTTTAGAACATGCCTTACAAAAAAGAAAATACATCACTGCTGTATTTTCAGACATCTGTCAGGGTCATAGGACCAGAACTTTATTTTAATATGTATTGGCTACAAAGCACAACTTATTTCTAAAACAAACCTCAACAGATTTCTGTTATCTTGCTGTAGACAGCAATTATGACTAGAAAGTACTAAAATTATGAACTGTTCCAGGAGCCAGTCAGTGAATTATCTTTTACCAAGTTTTGTACCAAATGCATTTTTTTTGTTATAAACTTTCCTCTTCTTTGTCTTTTTCTATATGTAGTGTTAAGAGATTTGTATTTGGAAGAATGCTTACCTGGAAGATGGTGTGCTTGTCATTTGATGACATGACTCAAGCAATAGAGCTGTTGCTTGATAACTCTGGTCCATGTTTTTGGAAGTATCTGTGGAGCAGTGAATGAGAAGGGTGAGCTGTTCAGTCAGCTTACTGTAGGAACTAGTGAGCTAAGGCCTAAAGCAGCAGCCACAGCCAGCATACAGAACCAACACTGTCTGCATTTTGAATACTCTAACCTTGGAGTTGCTTGTCCAACCGCAGAGAAATCTTGGTTTGACATCCCAATCATCAAAGGCAAGTTACTGTTCATAGAAGGATTATGAAAAATTAAAAAATGGTGGAGAGTGACTAAGGACAGACCTAAATATTCCTCTGGTGAAACTGCTGGAATTACTTCAAGGACAATCTTGGCAGATGTTTTTAGGAAGCCTGTTAGTTAAAAAAACAAGTGTTGAGAGGAGCACTGCCAAATCTGCCTAGTTAGTGGGCAGGGAAAATCGCTTGGAGTGTGTAGCCTCCATTTCCAGAGGAACTGCACAACCACTCTTTGTAACATTTTCTTTATTGCCTGGCTTTTCCAGTGTGCGGGGAAGTGTGTCAGGCAGGCTGCAACTCAGCTCTTATTGGATGCATTACAAGTGGTATCACTGTCCTCTCTAAAAACCAAACCAGTTCTGGAGGATAAGATTGCAACAGGGAAAACTGTATGAGAATATTTCCCAGAGAGATCCTGTTAGTATAGTACTGAACAGCAGTTTTTTACTTAAATGAATGGAAATCATGGTTTCTGAAGAAAACTAATTTCTTTTGTGCCTCTCAATGACATTTTAAGCAATTTAGTAGATCAGTGTGGTAACTAAAAATCTCCAAATAACCACCAGAGTGGAAGAGACAAGTGCCCAGCTAACTCATTGATGAAATGAACAAATGTACTTGAATTTCTCAAGACTCATGCTCTGCTTACTTCACCATGAAGACAGAGCTGTGAAAGGCAGGCCATACTGACAGGACTATGACAGTCATCACCTGTGTGCAGATAGTTCTGGTGGGAGAGAGGGTAAGCAGGTGTTTTTGGAAGGTGTTTCATTTAAAAGTTTGCCTTTTTGGGGTTTTTTGCACTTCTTTTTTTTTTTTTTTTTTTTTTAATTGATTTCTTTTTAGCCATCTGATGGCTGATTTCCAGGTACGATGTGCATGCAGCAGTAACCTTGGGAGGTTACTAAGCCTCTAGCATGCTGCAATTTTGATGTCCTTGAGGAGACCCAGTTCTGGGCCACTCAAGTTCATGAGGGACGTAGAACTGTGCAAAGCCACAAAGATGATTAAGGGAATGGAACATCTTTCTTGTGAGGAGAGACTGAGGGAGCTGAGGCTCTTTAGCTTGGAGAAGAGGAGACTGAGAGGTGACCTTATCAATGTTTATAAATATGTAAAGGCTGAGTGCCAGGAGGATGGAGCCAGGCCTTGCTCGGTGATGCCCGNTTTTTTTTTTTTTTCTTTTTTTTTCTTTTTTTTTCTCTTTTTGTCTTTTTTTTTTCCTAAGGCGAGGTTTTCCAGCCCCTGGTCTTTCATCAGCAAGAATCAAATCAGGAAAATGGTAATTACTGACAAGAGTTTGGAACACATCACAAACACATATGCTGCCAAGGCACAAGTTCTCCACTCCTAGAAAAGTCCAGACAAAGCAGACAGGATTATGTGGTCTTTTAGTTGCCTGTTGGTTAGTGTCCAGATGGTCTGTTTTGTTTGGGGGTGTATGGAAGAGATCTAATTGGATGTATTAAAATGGCACTGACTCTATTTGTCCTGGTGTGAAAATGACAGTTTATGCATGTTTGTCCTGCAGAACTGGAGAATAACATGTACTTCTGGCACACCTGCCATATTGGCAATCTCCCTATGCTATTCCATTTCTCACCCTGCATTACCTACAATGCATCTGGGTTATTTGTTATCAGCTGCAATTCCGAGTCTGTTTTTTTGCAAAATGAAAGGCATTTCTATGGTTCAGACTGGTTCTTGAGAAAGTGCAGCTGCACTGATAGCTTTGAACAGAAACCTGAACTTCAGCATCTGCCAAGTTCAGCTCCTGAACTTGACTGTGGTTTTCCAGGGTTTTTGTAATTTCTGCTTTACAAGTTTGCGCATACAGGTAATGCTTACCTGTTCAGCAAGGCTAGATGGAAGCTGGCCTCATGATGTGGGAACAGAGGGAGGTGTCCAGGCCTGAACATGGCTATTACTAAGGGCCCAAGCTGTTCTTCAGATGTTGCAGTTGGGTGAAGCATTTGTGGACTGATGCATAGAACAGGCTGGCTTGCTGGCTGAGACCCATAGCTTTGGTTTTTCCAAGCAGCACGTGCCCTGCAAGGTTATGCTATGACTGGGTCAGAGGCCGACAAGGGAATAAAAAACGGCCAGGGAACATACTGGTTTTGACCACAACTAAACATCTTGATAAATCATAGGCATAGGTAGCCTGGGAGAAACTTCTTATTTCCTCTTTCCCTAGTACTAAATGCTTCTCTACTGGATAAAGAATGGTTAGGATTAAGGCATCAGAATGAGTCCTGTTAACTGCAACTGGGAGAAATCACAGATCTTTCTTAGAGCTTCTCTGTATTGAGTCATCCCATCTCATCCCATCTGTGAGCCTGAGTGATTGCTGCTTCTGTGCCTTTGCTTGAAGTGAATGCTCTTTTGTGCTGCTCTTACCTTTCCGAACACGCTTGAATTTGCTAGCAGTTCTGGTGATTTTCTGTATGCAAGAACTATGACAAATTAAAATGCTTATTGAACTGCCACACTGTAGATTTGTGATTAAATCCATAAATTACAGTTTTGTAATTCTGCTATAAAGAATATTCCTTGGCTTGCTCAGGGGGTCCTTGATGGCTAGCTTTTCTGAATAGTGGTGGTTTTCAACTTGCTGCTTTTACTTCATGATCAGCAGCACAACTGCAGATCATTCTTGATGCTACAGGAAGCAGGAAGCATATAGAGGACACAGGTCTCTGGAATCTGTCACTTAAACTAAATACATATGGCTTTGGGGTGGTTTTTTTTGTTTGTTTTTGGTTTGTTGGTTCATTTGGTTTGGTTTTGGTTTGTTTTGTTTTCCCACAAATTTTCATGATATATACTGGGTGAGTAGTAGTTCCTATGGCAGACCTCAGGGATTCCTAACAGAAAAGACCCGATACTGAAGTCTGGAATAGTATTATTGATTTAGTTCTCTGGATTACAAGATATGGGAGCAGATGGCTGATTTTCTGTGTCTGAATAGTCCCTGTGAGGTCAAGGTGCTTCTCATTTCTTTAAAGTAGCCCAGGGAGGTGGTTGGGGCCCCATCACTGAAGATATTCAAGGTGAGGCTTGACAGAGGTCTGGGCAACCTGATCTAGTTGAGGATGCCCCTGCTTACCGCAGAGGGGAATGAAACAGATGACCTTTGGAGGTCCCCTCCAACCCGGACCATTCTGTGAAAGAACTTCATTTAAATGAGGACTTAGAACTACAGGGGAGTGCACAGCCTGTTTCTTCAGTAGCTGGCAGGAGCCAGGCCATGCATGCAAAGTACATCATCCTTGAGAACACCTGCCCAGAGCTGGGGTGGAGAGTCAATCCCAACAAAGCTCCACTGATAGGTCTTGAGAGAAGCCCATCCTGCTCTGTCTGAAGAGACCCATGTGAGACACAGCACTCCTTGGAGATTCAGAAATGGACATGAGGTATTATACTAAGGAGGCTCGGGGAGGGAACAGACAAGTTTTCTTAAATGGAGGGGTTTATTTAATTTATTTTTAACAGCTTAAAATAAAAAGCAGAACAGAAGTGAAAATAAACCAAATTGCTTCTTGGCAGCTCCACTGTTTTACAAGTACCAAAGCTGTTGGCAGCCTAGTCTTCTTTAAATTCTCCTATTTAAAGATAACCTTTGTAAGCTTCTGCTAAGGGAGGTTTTCAGACTGCTGCTTATTTACTAAATAGCTCATTATAGGCCTGCTGTGGAAATGTGCATGGGGAGGATTTCTCCTTTGGTGAAACTCCCACAGCAGTAACATTATAACCCTCAAGACAAGTGAGTATGGTATAGCAACAATTGTTTTTAAGGTTCATAAAACAGGTAATTACTGACAGGAGAGCAGTGGAACTAAAGAGCTATGTTAGAGGCTGAAGACAATTTTTTGTTTTGGTTTAGGTCATTTTAGGCTACAGAACTGCACCAGTATAGAAACAGATGAATTGTGTCTGTCTCTACCAAGTGCCATGTTTACAGCTGAGGGCCACAAGGATGATCGGTATGCTGGAGCACCTCTCCTATGAGGACAGGCTGGGAGAGTTCGGCTGTTCGGTCTGGAGAAGAAAAGGCTCCAGGCGACCTTATTGTGGCTTTCCAGTATCCGAAGAGGGCCTACAAGAAAGCTGATGAGGGATTTTTTAGAGTCAGGTAGTGATGTGACTAGACTAGGGGGAATGGATCGAGGCTAGAGAAGGGTAGATTTAGATGTACAAATTGGGAAGAAATTGTTCACCATGAGGGTGATGAGACACTGGAACAGGTTGCCCAGGGAGGTGCTGGAAGCCCCATCCCTGCATGTTTTCAAGGCCAGGCTGGATGTGGCTCTGAGCAGCCTGACTAGTGTGAGATGTCCCTGCCCAAGGCAGGGGGTTTGGAACTAGATGATCCGTGGAATCCCTTCCAAACCTGACAATTCTATGATTCTGTGACTTATAAAATGCTCTAAATAGGGTTTTGTAAAGGAAACACTGAAATGCCTTAAATATGTAGATGTTAATAGGTACCACCATAATAGATCTCACAGAGGTTTTAGAAGTGCATTTTATAGTTCTGGAAGAGAATATACTGGCTTCCATCTGAAGTGAAGCTTGCAGTTGCTGTTTTTCAAACTGTTTGAGTCTTCAATGACATCTAAGAAACCCTGATTATATCTCACACCATAGATGGTGCCAGTATGTAGCAAAATAATGGTTTTGATATCTAAAAATTCTTCCAATTGCAACATGGGAACCACAGCCCTTTTCAAAACATGTTATTTTACCTCTCTGTATGCAATACAGTGTAAAAAGACATTACAGCTTCTTCCTTGGCTTCTTCCCTGTCTTTCATTTCCTGAAATAAGTCCCAACAGGGAGCAACTGTTCTAGTTTTTTGTATACTAGGTGCAGTCACCAAATTCTTGCCTTGGTTTAAATTTCTTCCAAGAGAAACCTTCTTGTTATTAACTTAATTCTTCATCATTTTCTTACAGATTTCAATAGGCTTCTGACTTTCCTACAAACAATAGTAGACAGAAGCATGCTGCAGTGTTTTGCATTACCTGTAGCTAAAATTTTTCACACAGGCTCCTGTGAGAGGTTTTGAGGTTGAGCACAACTATGCAGCTTCATCCAGGACATGAAGCTTTCCTGCTGCACTCAGCATGGCAAAGTGGATTTATAGCCTGAGTGTGGTGACATAGACTGTACTTGAGCTATGGTCTCATGGCTAACCATCCTTTCTGGAAAGCAGCACAAGCAGGGAACGGGACCATTAAGCATAGGAGTGCAACTATGCTCTTTGACATTGCTGGAACCTTTCCTGAGCTTGCTACCACAGTCATGCCTTTCTCTTGCATGACAGTGACAGCACTTTATCTGCAGCTGTGTTTTATATTGTTCTGCATTTCCTTGTTCTCCATGAAACAAAACGTCCTCTGGCATGAGGTCTCCTGGGGTCCTGCCCCAAGTGAAGCACGTGGGATGAAACTATGCTGACTGTAGGGTGAGGAATTGTGCAGTCTGTCTGAGGAGGCTCAAAACAACTCTGGGAGTTTTCCACGGTTGGGTTTTGCAGCCACATTTTCACTGAGAATTGAAAAGGTGTCCAGGTTGCTTTGGTGAAATTCTCAAACAGATGCAGACAGGAGAACGCTAAAAAGTCTCTGTGACTCACAATGTTGGTATCTTCTGAGCTGTGATGAACTGGTGGTTTTTACAACTGGAGGAATAAAAATCAGTCTGACAGAAGAAGATGATTGACTGCTTTCCCCTCTGCTGGAAGTGCAGTAGCACATAATTCCTTTTTGTACCTGTATTGGTTCTAGTTTAATCTTCCCAGAGGATGCCTTACTCTCTTCCCCCCACCTTTGGAATGAAAGGAATTAGATATAGAGAGGAAAGGGGTAAAAACACCCAAAGAACAGGCTTGCTTCGATTTTGGAAGTTTAAAGGAAAACTTTAAATAAAAGGTGTTTAAGGTAGGAGAGTTACAAAGAGGTATAGGGAAGGGAAAAAAGATATAAAAATATATACAACCAGATTGATGGCAATGGATGGAGGTAGATTCAGGAAGGGGTTGTCCACTATGTGGTGGGGCGGCCATGTGGTAAAACAGGAATAGCAGGAACAAGGGTGGTGCTATCAGGCAGGCAGGCAGGCAAAGAGAGAGAAAGAGGAAGTTCCTGTGTTTTTATAGGGGGCTAGACAGGAAGTAGAAGTGGGCTTCTACACCTGGGGTCAGATTCAGACCCACCTCCCCCAGGAGGTTACAGTATCTTTAGCAAATTCCTTCTGCAAACCTCCCAGAAGCTTCCTAATCTTCAGTGTGCACCAGGAGGCTCAGGGGAGGTAGATACCATGTTGGTTGGCAAAGTAGGAAGCAAAGCTACCTTCAAAACCTCAGGCCAGACACATGAGGTGCAGGCTGGTGTGGTGCAGTAGTGTGGAATGAACACAGGTGCCCTCAGCTCATGATGGTAGCAGTGCTGTCCTTTCCACAGACCTGGTGGGGGCTCAGCTGCAGTATTTCCAGTGATGATTTCACATTTATATGCACGAGGGATTTGTTGGTGCAAAGGTTTGGCAACAGCACATAGTCTGCGAAGTAACCACCATAATTGCACCAGCTTCCTGAAATTCTGTGTCTCATGCACATGCGTCCAATACACTTTCTTCTACAAAAGAGCATCAGAACATTTAACTCTATATCCATGAGCTTCTTTTTCAGGTTTTCCTTCTAAAGGCTGAGTCGTCCCTCTAACCTGCCTCCCTTCTGCATCTGTCTTGGAGAGACATGGATTTCTCAATTTAGGGTCTAATCTTTTCTAAGAAGAATGTTACTGCAGAGGAGACCCACAGCATGTGACTCAGCTGGCAACAACAACAACAAAAAACTGTGCAACAAATTCAGTCTTTAAATGAGGTTGTAGTTTTACGAATGTGGAAGTTTACTTCAGTAAACTTCAGAACTGGGAATAATGGACAGGAAACCTAGTATTTGTGTTGGACTAATCACAAATAAAGCAGTGGCTGTGCTACCTGAATAAATGGCTCATTGTGAGCTGCTTTGTGGCTTGCTGTGATAATTAATTCCTGAAGTGATCAAACAAGTAAATATTTGTATTATGCTAGTATCTAACGACCCCAGCATGGGCCCTTGCATCACCTGTGCCTCCAGCATAGTCATGGGAATCAGCACAGAAAGGATCCTTCCACTCAAAACTATGGCACTTCCCTGGTGGCTGCTTTTCTTCCCAAGCTTGGTACCTTTCTAAGAAAGAAGAATGGTTGCTACTGTGCAGTATATTCTGGATAATCAGTCTATATTTCCATTATGCAGGTAGTATCAATGTTGTAACATATGAACTTCAGATATAAATTGCAGTAATATAAGTTACGTACTTATTGGAAGGAAAATTAAGTGATAAGTTGGCAATACTTGTGGGTTTGTTTACTATCTTGCACAGAGCATAACAAAATTGAAGGGATCGGAAACAGCAGGCTGTTTGGCTTTCTGAAACAGCTGGAAAAAACCAGCTTTATCTGAAGAACATTGCTATTAACACCAGATTTCTCATCTGTGTGTTTTGGGTCCCCAGCAGCAGGACAATGGATGAGTTGGATCTTACTATTAACTTGTCCCAAAGTACCATGTAAAATTAATAAGCATAGAGAAAGAGAGCTTTCAGATCTTGAGAGAATTAAAGAGTGTTAGAGACAACATGGACTTAAATATGTAATGGGAAGTAAGCTGCATTCAGGGATTTCTGTGATAAAGATAATGGAATCCTGAAATGCAAGAAGGTCAATGAGCTTTTGTTTTAATCTTATCTGCTCTGTAGAAACTGCTATAGTGATGGATACAGTTACAATATATTGATATCCCAACATATTTACAGCATGACTTAGGTGATACTGATAGGAACCACCTGTGCTGTAACCACCAGCCAGATTGTGCCCCTTTGAGGTCCATTGTTAAAATGCAGATTGCAAATTCAGTTTAAACACAATCTGGGCTCAGCAAAACTAAATTATGCTTATGAGGAAGCTGTACTATCTGGTCTTCTAAACAGTACCTGATGGGATTCCATTAAAATAAATTGCCTCAGACATGGCTTATTTAGCTGAGGTAATTTCTTCAGCTAATCTTGGCTAGTCTTTTCTCTTCTGTGTACCTTTCTTAAAGACTACATGTAATATCTTCTACTTAAAACTATGTCAAGTGGCATGCACCTCTCGTCTCGTACCAGTACTGACTGTGGGAATTAACTGTTATTAGACAGTCTGTTCTGAAAATTGTAGTAATCAAATCTATGATTTTCTGTCAGACTTTTTAATTAGCAAAAAAATAATCAGGTGGTTTGTTTTTCCAGAGTAGCCCTTTGTAATCTACGGGACACAGCAGAAAGCAGCCAGCCAGGGCAGAGATCTCCTCAGGTCTTCAATCTTTAGGAATTTCCCAAGTTTGAATACAGACAGGTGCCTTCCAGGTATCAGAAAGTTTGTGACATATAAGAAGAGCATCTCAACATGGCTTCTAAAGAGATTAGCTGGAAAGAGTTTTCCCTTCATTGTAGGCTCTCTTGATAGATTTCTTATGGGTAAAGCTGGTTATATTCTGTACTAAGTATGACATTGTAAACAAGAAACCTAAGGGGAGCTCAAAGAACCTTGTCTCTTTTAAGTCTATTATCCTGTAACGTGTTGTATTTCTCTACTAAAAAGTTCTCTTGTTTGAGTCATGTGCAGAAATACTATTCTGAATAGTTATCCCCATGGATATCTCTACTTTTCCCCAAAGGGCACTGCAAGAGTGGTGCTACAAGACTGTCTTCAGCAAGCAGAGACTGGCTTTAGTGATACCTACTGAACCAGGTAACAATAGTTGGAGGAGATTTGTGGGCTTTTTTTTTTTTTTTTTTTTTACTGAAATGTATTCAGTTCTTGGGTGATATTTTAGGAGTACCTATTTTAAAACAGAGAACCATCATCATGACCGTCACCCTGTAAGAGTTTCCAGAGTGGGACACAGGGGTGTCACTGTCACTCACAGGTGTTACGCCTACTCCATACATGACACAATAGCCAAGGGTCTTGCACAGAAAGAAGGGTGATTTCACTCAAGAGATTTCTCTCTCAGTAGGAAGTCAAGAAAGCCAGCTTCCAAGGCACCTGAGGCTGCATGGCTGAAAGAATGTGTAGGTGTGTTTTGTTACACAAGTGACATAAACCTGGTGATCTTGCTCTGGCAGGGGGAATTGGACTAGATCATCTTTCAAGGTCGCTTCCAACCTCTAACATTCTGTGATTCTGTATGCAGCTGTGACCAGACAGACCAAAGCTGACACAGGCTGCTGAAACTTGCATCAGGATTGGGGCAGTCTAACTGGCTTCACAACTGGCTTTTTGCATTGTAGCCACTGTTGACTGTAAGAAAATCAATGACTTCTCTCTTTAGCTATCTTGGTGTTTGTGTGTCCTGTTATCCCAGCCAGTCCTCCCCAAAATGGAAGCTCCTCCTCCACTGATGCTCTTTTATATGGGGAATGAGCAAAAATATTTCATTTATAGATACCACGAACATAAGCTGTAACTCTTTAGAATGTGTGATTGCAGGTTTTAAAGGAGTATTTGTACTAGGTTTAATTGGCTTGGATAGCAAGAGGGAAGTCACACTCTTTGGCACAAACTAGAGGAAGTAAGCTTGCTACATGATTACTTTGGTGCCTAAATTCAACAGAACAACGAGTAATTGTTTCATATATTTCCTTTTTTCTACATGTTTCTGTATGTTCAAGTGCATGGTCATGATAGGTTGATGGTTGGACTCTCAGAATCACAGAACTTTAGAGGTTGGAAGGGACCTCCAGAGATCATTGAGTCCAAACTCCCTGCCAAAGCAGGATCTCCTAGAGTAGTTCAGAAATGCATCCAGGGTAGTTTTGGAAGTCTCCAGAGAAGGAGACTCCACAACCTCTCTGGGCAGGCTGTTCCAGTGCTCCGTCACCCTCCTTATGTTGAGGCAAAACCTTCTGTATTCCAGCTTGTAGCCATTGCTTCTTATCTTATTACTGCTGACCACTGAAAAGAGATTGGCCCCATCCACTTGACACCCATCCCTCAGATATTTGTACACATTGTAAGATCATAGAATCATAGAATGGTAAGGTTGGAAGGAGACCTCAAGGATCAACTAGTTCCAACCCCCTACCATAGGCAGGGACACCTCCCACTAGTACAGGTCACTCAAGGCCTC